>VFFE01005624.1:8141-58677 GCA_008921705.1 Burhinus oedicnemus
CATTTATTCCTGGCGTAGGAACATATGCACAAACCCATTCCTCAACGTGCATATCCGTAAGACAAAAATAGCTCTCACTTCAGATCCGTGAGCTTTGGCACGGTCCCATGTCAAAATTAGATGAAAACAAATTTGATTGTAAATTTTGCAGAGCAGTATAACCTTTATTTTTTTTTTTTCTTCCATGCGTTCAAAAATTCTCTGTAGAGGCAGTCCCTAATTGCCATGACCGTCAGTTAATGCAGCGGTATTTAAGTTGTAGCCATGACTGGGTGGATATGATACGTCAGCTGTGCCTGCAGGTATTTAAAAACCCCGGTACATGCAAGTGCCATTCATTAATCTTCAATACAAGAAGTAATAAGTTGTGTAAATTGAAGATCAGTAGTTTTTTTAGGCACAGTTAACTTCTCAAGACTGTCAAAAACAAGCCATGCCGGGACTTATGAACATGAAGAGGGCAGGAACAGCAGATATTCTGGATTTTTTCTGCCTTTGAGTAATTTTTTTTTAATGTTTTCTCTGGTGTTGGATGTTTTCTGGCAGGGTTATGTGCAATTTCTCACAACTGTCTTAGTGAATAAACCTAAAAAGGACTGCAGAATTGTCTCCACAAGTTTAAATGCAAACTAGTGACTCTTATAAAGGGATTTCAGTGGCTCATCTTCCTTCTCTCGTTTTCTTATGAATGCCCAAGATTTAAAACAATTACCCAAAAGTCTGTTCCAGGTTAAGATTTTCGTAATAGCCTAAACTTAGGCTCCGTGTCAGGTATCTAACTAGTGGCAAGGGTTTTAAAAGTACAAAGCTTTGGGCCCCTCTTGACACTGAATTTTGGGTGTAGGAACATAAAATGAAAAACCTTATTCCCAAGCCCATTATTATATTATATTTAGCCTCTTAGGATTATTCAGGAGTGTCTGTGGTCAGGTTGGTTCCTCCCAGTGTGTGCGACCAGCGGCCCCAATACTTTAGAAATTATCGGTTGGTATTGCTCTCTATCTGAAGTCCTCTAAAGATACTGAAAAAGCAGTTTTTAAGGTAAAAGCCTAAATGCATGGCCTGATTTTCAAGAAGCCCACCCATTCAAAAATGTTTCTAAATTTCAGAGCGGATTTCTAGAAATCGTATATCCCTTCTGTAGGCTTACATCTTTATACAGGCAGGTTATAATTAATTACCCGGGGTGGAAACGGCTGGCAGGGATGGAGGCAGCCGTGAGCCCCTCGTGGGCTCTGGGAGCTCACGGCGTTGCTTATTAGTATTACAGAGCGCATGCTTTTATTTTGGTATTGCAGCACTGGAGATGTGTTACAAATAATCGCATGTTTGATGCTACTCCCTCCCAGACTAAAGCAAAAAGAGAGACTTCACTGAGTGTTTTGGCAGTATCTGGTTCTGCACGGAGCCGAGGGATGTATGGGTCTTTGTTGTTGCTTTCTGCATCAGCAAAACAGGGAGCTTCAAAGTGTATTTTTAGCTATTTTTTTTTCCCTCTTATTTTTTTTCCCCCCTTCAGGAAGCTGAGGAATCATGTTTTTTTTCCTGACAGGTGGCTAATGAAAGCAGTCTTAAAGGGAATCCAAAGATAGCAGCGTGTCTTACCTAGTTTCTATTCACAAATCTATTACTTGTAATCCAATAATAATGGGGTTTGGGTTTTCTTCTTTTTTTTTTTGGAAGCCTCATGCCTTTTATTAAGGGTGCATCAAAAATTAGTTCACAGTGGTCTGGTTAGAGACAGGTACAAAGCATTGGTATCTGTTACAGATGGCTTTGAGACATCTTTTAAGTCGTCTGTTGACCCATTGGACCCCAGCAATCAATTAACTATTTATGAAAGCCTATATGGTATCATTTATTGCCCTCTATAACTGTTTGACAGGTGTTTCCTTCAAGAATTGGAAATGTCATTTCTTACAGGATAATTCTAAAATTTGGACCTGGGACTCCCATGGTTTGGTGCCAAGCTGGGTTTCTGCTCTAAAATGGGATTCTGTGAGTGAAAGGAGACTTTGCAAAATTAGGTAATGGGAAACATGTATTACAGGTGTATTTTTAAGTGGCTGTGTGCGATATTGCTATTTAAAATTGGATTTACAACAGTGTAAACACTAATAGAAAAATACAGCGCATTAGTCGCACGTTAGCGTGTGCTGCTTGAAATGATAACTTGCAAGTAATATTTGTCACTTAAAATTCATGTGCTGGTTCTAGGGTTTATCCAAGTGGCAAAACTGAAAACCAGAGGTTTTATGAGAAAATGATTTTTCAGTTCAGGAACTGGAAAATAAAAGGGAGGATAGTTTTCATCCAAATTAAGCTGATTTACTACTCGCGCTCTGTTTTTTCACTATCAAGAAGCAAAAATCTGTGTTTAGTAGTGAACGTGGTACTTCAAGCCTGAAACAAAATTGTTGGTTCTGTCATAGGCTTCCTTAAGAAGCAAAGGTCAGACCCAAGTATATATTTAAAAAATGCTGATTGTGGTAGAGTCGTGATACAATTAGTATTTGTTACCTGCCAGGCAGGTCCCTCTGTTCTTCTTTGCGTGGCACTATTAAGTCTATACTGAGCCAGCACTGGGACCTCCTGCATCCCAGGCCCTGCTTAAATTATATATTTAGGCATTTTATACCAGTGTAGTAGTTGAAGAGGTGGTGTCGAGGGGGACCATCTCCGAAGTCCCGGCACATCCCCTGCAACCCCAGGCAGGGCTGAGCTGTGCGTAGGTGTCTCGGCCAGCAGGGCTTGGGGATGAGCTGTGTGCAGGATTAGTGCCAGCCTGGCTTTCGTCTGCATTTTCTTTCCCAGCTGAAGGTCTTTGGTGAATTCAGGACAAATGAGTAAATTGTTTTGAATTGACAAAACTGCATTTTTAAGTAAGCTACTTGCCTAGATTTATCCTCGATCACCAGCAATTTCTATACAAGCTGCTCCTACTCTCCCTTGCCAATGTGCTTGAATCCTGACTTGGAAACCGGCATCAGAGATGCAAGCTTATTTGCTTTTTACAGTTGCAGCTCTTGGTGTCTGCGCTAACGCTGCTAATTGAAATGGGGGGTGATGGGCCAGCTGTCCAGCCATGAATGGCTCCTCAGTGCACCTCACATACAACGCTTATTTCAACAGCTATCAGATAATAACATCTACTATTGGGAACCAGTAGTGGTTCCCTGAATATTTATTTTTCCTTTTTTTTCCCCCCTTCTTTCACCTGCCATGGCAGTTCTGTATCCCACTTTTCCAGCTTTGTATCAAACTGCATTATTTGCAGGTTTTTTTTCTCCTTTGAATTCTGCTTGGCTATCTTGTCTGTCCCTGTGCTGAATTCTCTGGTGGGTTTTTCTGGTCTGGTTCTTGCTTCATTCATCACTTCTGGTATTTCCCAGGAGTGGTGGTCCCACACCCAGCATCCCTCTTTGTATCTTTCTGATCTTCTCCTTCCTCCCATTATGCTTTTAAATTTATGTCCCTTTGCTTAATTTCGTTCTGTAAGTACTTTCTTCTTCTTAGCTTGTCGTTCAGATATTTTGCATGGTGAGCACAAGTATTTATTCTTGTTGGTAGAATACTCAGAATAACAAAGATGAGAAAATAAATAGAAGTCAGCAGCGTGAGGATATTGTGTCTGCTAAGCTGAAAACAGAGTGCGTCAGTGCACAAACCCACGTGTTGGTGAGGGTGGGGAGAGAACATTTTGCCTAAAGGCAAATGAGCTGCCTACAGCAGGATTTCTTACACCTTCTTTAAAGCATCTGACCTGCATCGCTCCCAGATGTATCTGGGCACAGCCTATTGATCTTTTCCATTATGATTTTTCCTATAAAACCCATTCTTCCCATTTTAATAGGATGTGTAAAATCATTATTACAGTTAGAGTACAGAAAAAAAAAAACCCCAAAACATTTCAATTGCTGAGATCAGGGCTTTTTGGTTGGTGGGGTTTTTTTGTGGTTTTTTTTTTTTCTTTGGAGGTGCTAAATCTGTTCATCCTCCCTGGAACTGGATAACAGCATCAGAAACACTGTGTAACACTTCTAGTGGGAATCCAGGGAAGACCTAAATCTGTAATCTTTCAATTTAAAATAATGTTAAATAGTAGAGCTGCAAAGAAAAGCTTTTGAAATAGCCTAGTTTGGGGCACCTGCCACTGGTAAGCACTAAGCAATTTTGGATGATGGTTAGTTAGAGACAGAGCAATAAAAGTGTGGCCGATACGCTGCTTAACAGCAGTGAGTGTCTTGGTAAAGTCCTTGCTATTGGAATTAGATCGTTATGGTGGGATTTGTTAGAAACGAGAGAAAGCAAGCGGTGGGGGGGAAGTTATTGTATGAAAGCGATGCTAATGAGAGATTTTTTAAAAATCCAAACTGTTAAAAAAGGGTATTTGTAAAACACCTTTTCAAGCTTTTGCTGTTGTAAAGTCAATTAGATTCACTTAATGGCTATGAAAATATACATCTGGTGTGATTTCAGAACCTGCAAATGTTCAGAGGATAACATCAAGCTGTGCCTCTTGGGCAGCAATTTTCATTTGGGAATAAGCCATCATCAGGTTTTACGGGGCTTTTTTTGAGCCATCAGTAGTCTGAAAAGCATCAAAGCATCTGTGAGGATTCTTGAGAAATGGGAACATTTTTCATGGATAACTCAAACAGCTAAAGGGGATTTCGGTGACATTCTAAAAAAAAAAAACCAACAAAAACCCCCACATTCACTGAGACTGAACTCTGGGACAGTTTGACTCAAAGATTCAGTGGAGCATTTGCTTTAACTTAATCACGGGCTTAAATCCCTTGTCGCTTGTTGGGAGTTTAGCGTATACTTAGGAGCATCCTTCAGTACAGGTCCAAGTGCTCTTTTGATATTTACAGGAGACTTGTGACATAAATGGGAAATGCAGTGATGAAGTAAACCTTGAGTTTGCTCTGTGTGTGCTCTAGCTGCCTGCAAGATGAATTTCTGATGTTTTAGGGAAAACTGGTGCATCGGAAGGAGGGGTTGTTGCAGCTGTGAACCTGCTCTTAGGTATATTCATTCTGCCCTGTCTTAGCATCGGGTGTGGGCATTTAATGTTAGTGTTGCCTTTGTAGTTGGGAAAATCCAACAGATCCTCAAAATACAGCATTTCTACCCAGGTTCATGTGGATTTGCACCTCTCCTGGCTCTGGTTGATGTAGGTGCTGTTTGTATTTATAAGTTGATCCCTTGTCCGCAGGTACATGGTGAATGAGGATGCCACAGGCTGATGGTGCAGGGCACAAAAGTATCTGCTTTCACAAGTCCTCAGCAGGCTGCCTTTCATTTCCCACGTGTCTCCCCAATGGAATGGGAGTTGGCCCATCACCTACTCACTCCATTGATTTATTTTGCAAATCTCTTCCAAATCCTTGGCTCTCATGGCTGTTATTGAGGCTGGGGCTCAAAGGAACCCCACTCATGTGGATGTGGGATGCAAGATGTTGATACATGGTCATCACAGGAGATCTGGGAATAACTGGATTAGGCTTTTGTAGGGACTTGGTCTGGCATGGTAGTCTGAACATGTGACAAAGGGTGGGTTTTTTCTTTTTTAATTTTAGAGATGTAGAGATTTACACATGTAATTTTCATTTTCTGTTTATGCATCATCCACAACAGGTCCATTGCCTGTGCCCAGCCTGACAGATGTTCATGTATTTATGGATGTAGAATTTTCTTTTGCTGCCACATTAAATAAATGTGCTAGTTTCAGTCTGGAGTAGTGGAGTTCAGTAGAATTACACCCAAGGCAGGTTGGCCTTGAAGTACTGGAAGAGAGATGTAGAAACATGTTGTTTTTAACAATAGCGAGGTGTGTTTCTGCACCATGGCCGTGCTCTGACTTTACATGGGGCACTGCCACCGGTTTGCTGAGAGTTAAAAATTGAAGTGGTGTGTGGTGACGGAGGCTCGCACTGCTCGGGAGGTCTTGGTGGGGTCTGCAGTGCGGTGGGTGGAAGGAGACAATACCGAGGCTTTGTAGAGGACTTTCATTCTCATTACTTAGGTGACAGAAGGAAGTGAAGTCTTGACCCAGCGTTCACCCTCCTTGCTGTATAGGGCTCCAACAGAGCGAGCGGGTGGGGGGAAGTTGGCGTAGACAGGTGGGGCACACTGCAGCGACCTTACACCAGGGCTTAGTTTGGCTCAGTTAGATATAAATGTAACAGCCCTTCGGGGATTAAATATTCACAGTAAGTCTGGAAAAGTAAAAGGGCTGCAGGCAAGAAAGGTGTTGGTTTACAGCGGGAGCCTGCGGTGGGATAGCCATGGGGAGGTGGTACCTGAAGGGCAGTATGTTGCCTTCATAGGTTTCTCCTGCTGGAAAAAAGCCTGTGTTCATTTTCAAGGAGAGGGGTGCCCATTGCAGTAGTGTTCCTGGGAGTCCTGGCTGATGCAACAGCCCAGTTGCCTCGGAAGGGCTGAGGACCCCCAGACACCATCTCGGGAGGGGCTCAGCATCTCCTGCAGCCAGGCTTTCCAAGCACAGCGGGATGGGAATGCAGCAGTACCCCTGTCTGCTGTTTCTACCTGACCAGCAGGGTCACCACCCACCGTGTCGCTTGGCTGAGGGTTGGAGGTATGGGAGGGTGCAAACACCAGGAGGTGCCTGCGGCTGTCAACGGGTCTCGTTCAGCCCCGCAGCAGCACAGCGAAACGCCTCAAGGGTCTGGTCCTGTGTGGTGGGGTCTGCGCCTCTTTCCCTGCTCTTCCAGAAGAGGATAGGCTGGTTGGTATGTTGTAGAGGAAGAGTCATTGCTGGAGGAAGGCCTCTGGTGTTTAAAAGGTGATGGTATTTAAAGCACTTAAGAAATACTAGGAAGGTTTGCTTCCAGAGAGGTTTGTTAGTTATTTATTAACTTAGTTATATGGGTCAGGAGTTGCATGTGCTACAAACTAAAGTGTCAGTCCTGTTGCTGCCTCTGGCCTTGAATGTCAGAAGAGCATGGCAGATCCCCTTTCTAAGGGAAGGGCCTTGTTTCTTGGCATGCTGCAGGTGGAAATTGCCTTTTTTTTTTTCCCCTAATCACCTTCCATGCCAGGGTGAGCATCTCCCCAGAGACACTGTGCCACCTTGATGGCAGAGAGCCTGTGGGTTTGGTTGGTTGACCCAAGCCTGATTCTCCTTACCAGCTTTATTATCATTTCAGTTCCCCTGTTATTTAGTCATCTACTCCTTAGGCAGAAGCTAGGGGAATAGGTTTGACCCGTTGGCTGGGGGGCTCATGCTAACAAGTCAGACAGGGTTTGTCCTGGTGAGAAGCGCCTTAAGAAGCATCCTTGGTGAGCGGCCAGGGAGGACAGAGCTGTCCTTCAGTGCCACCCTCACTCTGCACCTCTCAAGCTCTTCCCAGTCCATTGCAGTGGATTTTGGGGGCTCATCTCGGTGTGGCAGATAGTTGCTATTCATGTGCTGTGATACAATGGGGTGAGTTGGTCCCAGTTGATTATAATTGGCATCCTTGTTGGACACTTGAGCTCTGAGAAGGTTGTGTTTGTGTAAGGGCAGCTTCATTTCAAGCTGCTCTGCTAGAAATAAGAAATATTTATTACTTGCAGTACACAGCTTGATCTCCTTGAGCCTATTGCTATGTTTCTGGCCTTTCAGTACTTAAAGGGGGCTTATAAGAAAGATGGGGACAAACTTTTTTGCAGGGGCTGTTGCAATAGGACAAGGGGTAATGGTTTTAAACTAAAAGAGGGTAGATTCAGACTAGCTAAAAGGAAGAAATTTTTTACTCTGAGCGTGGTGAAACACTGGCACAGGTTGTCCAGAGAGGTGGTAGATGCACCATTCCTGGAAACATTCAAGGTCAGGTTGGACGGGGCTCTGAGTAGCCTGATCTAGTTGAAGATGTCCCTGCTTATTGCAGGGGGGTTGGACTAGATGACCTTTAAAGGTCCCTTCCAACCCAAACTACTCTATGATTCTATATACCAACTGACTTCAGCCCATAGTTTGTACCAAATCTATGCCCTGAACCTTTTCTTTTTTTTCCCTGTCTCCCTCTAAGTTGAGTAATAATGTGTTCACTGTGGTTTCAGAGAAAAATATAACTCCTTGTGACTGCTGTTTCACTCCTGTAGATTATTAATGCAGTGGAAAGTTAGAGGTCGGAGAGGTTTGATTCATTGTGTTAGCAACAAGGTAGGATTCTTGTGAAACTGAAGTCATCTGCAGAAAGAAAGGTTTTGAGTGCAGCAGAGTTGTATTTATTACTAGTTTTAGGAGAGTATCATGGTAGCTTCTCTTTGCTGTGCAGCATTTGGTGAAATGCAGTCCTTGTCCATCAATTCCTGGTACACCCCCGGAAGGAAAGGGGAGAAGCTTTCACTCCTGGTTGGTGTTTCTGCACCATAAATATTGCTAACTGCTGCTCATCATTGTTGCTCATCGGCTGCTGTGGTAGTGAAGCCCTCATTCAGAGGCTTTTGAGGGCAGGAGTGTGCTAAAGGGGGAAAAAAATCATGTTCAGAACCACTGAAACATGCAATGGAGCATGTTTTGGCTGAATAGATGACTATATCCTTTACATGACTTACAACTGAATGTTGTGCCGTTGCCCTTTTCTGTCGCTTCTTTGCCTTACAGATGTAGATTTGGATGTGTTTGCAGAACCGGTCAGCATCTGCACCAGCACTTGGGGAGCCCCATCCTGTGCATTGGGACTATATGCTATAAAATGCAGTTGGTTACCTGCTGGTGGTGACCTGTTCCCAGCTCTGCTGTCCTTGGTGCTCCTGAAAGTAATGTAAGAAATGTAGTCCTGGTTTGGGATGTGTTTGGGGGTTTTTCTGATTTATGGCTTTTCAAATATGCGAATGTTTTTAGTCCCTTCCTTTTTGCTATAGGTAGTCGATCTGGCTGTAAGGCAGGGGAAGCACCTCTCTTCCTTGTTTTTGACTCTGATTTAAAGAGCTTGCACGCATAGATGGGTTATTCTGTCCTAGTGCATCATTATGTCATGCCCTAAGTTTGAACGTACGTCTTGGGTGCAAGTCATCTTGCCTGCCTTGTTCCTAGCTAAAAGTAGTTGTTTGCAGGGAGCTGCGTAGGCTCTTGCTAAGGTCATTTGCAGAAGAGGGGCTCTCCCAGAGGGTGACTCACCTTAAAGGTTGTTGACCTCAGTTACAGCAGCATAAAACTCTGTGGAAGTCCTTGTAGAGATCAGAATTGCCTTTATTGTTTAACCTTAAGTAAATGCAACATTAGTTTCTCCCTTTGCTGTTAAGCATTTGGTGCAATACCTGGGTAGATACAGGCACTTTTATTGAACTAAACGGAGTCTTGGCTAAATTTAGACGAGACGAGTAATGATGGATGGTGAAAATAAGATCGATTCTATCCATTTTCCCCGTGTGATTTACAGCTCAGCCAACTGCTAAGCTAAAACAAAGTCATTTGATAATTATTGCTCAGTGCCTTTTTACAGCAATGCATATGAAATGAAAGTCAGCCAGAAAATAATGAATTATAATATATCCAATAATTGTAGATTTTCCAGTTTTTTCAGTATTTGGAAGTGGAAAGTGCTGTAATCTAAGTTCAGTACCTTTCTGAAGGCAATAAAGCCATATAGTGCAAGATTGATGCAGAAGATGGAGACTGAGCCTTAACAACGTCCTTTTAAGGAGCTGGCTTAAAACACAACCAGCAACACATTTTATCTTGTAAACTTATTTAACTAAGGAGGAGCTAATTGTAACATCAGTCTTTGGGAGCAGTTGCTGGGATGACACAGGCTAGCAAAGCTGGCAGAAGGGCATGATTATTTTTTTTTTTCCTTTAAACTTCTAACTAAAAACCAGCCTAAGTTCTAAAGCATTGATTTACTTAAGGTCTGACTCTGCAGTTGATAGGCTTAGTGTGGATTTTGGATGCATAGGGAACATCTACTCTGAAAGTACTTTAAATACTTCTTTCTGGCTTTGTTCGTTTGTGCAGACCAGTCCATTCTGCCGAGCCAGCTCCATTGGGCTGGGACTCACCATCCAGTTAGCCCTGAGGACAATGCTGGGCCAAAATCGCATATTCTAGTCTTTATCCGCTCCTTTAAGCTATTTAATTCTTTGCTTATCGATAGCAATTGCTCACATGCAAAAACCACAGACAATGCCTGGTTTCTCAAACTGTGCTTTCTCTTGATGACCCAGCAGGTAGACTCCAATTGCTAAATTGCTAAATCGGTAGGTTTGTCTCTCCTTTCTCTGTAGCGTGTCCTTCTTTTCAATAGCGGAGAGCAGAGGGATGGACCAGGCTAAATATGCCCTAATAACCAGGATACTTCTAATCCCACATAACTGCTTCTGCAGCTTTTTCTTGAGCAGTTGTTATACATTGACTTTATTACAGTCTGCTTTTCAAGGTGCATCACGGCCAGCAAAAAGAGCCAGATACAAGATTTTTAACGTCCTGCTGTTGCACTTCTTAATATAGCACCCTCTGAAATGTGCTGGATGTCTTTACCCTGTCTGCGGCATCGCCTGGATTTCTAGCTGTCTCATCAAAAGCCTGTTCCTGAGATGTGTCAAGCGCTTCCCAGGGCTTTGCTGAGCTTCCCTGGTGCGCTGTCACGCACAGAGACACTCCGGGCCCTGTGGGACTGAAGCCTGTTTGAAAAGTCAGCCTGTGAAGTGCTGACGTGGGGTACGGCCGCTAACAACTTGCGTTGATCCAGACGTTCAGGCTGGGTCCTCCTGAAGCTTTACCGGGAGTAAGATGCATCCATGCATAGGAGCTGTCACGTAGGTGTTTCAGAGGAACAGGATGAGGTTTAAAGCAAAGGTTTTATAAGAAGATTAGAAATGCCTGCTGGGTTACATCCCCAGCAGTGACAGCAGGAGATGCTGTTTAGGACCAAACCTGGCCACTTTCTGCAGTCTGTTTGCTACAGAATACATTTTTCTCTTCTCCAGTCAAAATATTAGAGTGAAAGTAAACTATAGCTAGCTGTCAGCATCTTTGGGGTTTTGCAGGGACTTTGACACCCCAAAACAAAATACCTGTGATAAAGCACTCTTGAGTATGGACCAGCTCCATCAGGAAGTTATCGATAGGAGCAGGCACTGATGAAAGTCAGTTCTTGTACTGTTGCTCTGAACTGCTACCCCACCAACCTTTCTATCCCCAGGTGAAGATAAAGCTGGGCTGCAGCAAAACCTCCCTGTGGGACCGGCACCTGTGCAGCATGTGCTGCTGCTCCAGCTTTATCAGCAGTGGCACGTTGTGGCATATACCAGTATGAATCCGAATACGCTTTTGGGTTTGCACAGATGTTTAGGCCAGCTGTTGCCTGCAGTCCAAAACCCCTTCACCGCCTGTGTCTCGTTTTATGCTTGGGTTTTATCAGCTGCAGAGGCCACCTCTGAATTCCTGTCTCCTGGGACAGTTTGAGACCCGTTGCTGTTGTGGATTGTGGTCACAGTGTTTCTGGTAGCGAATGTGCACAGAACCGCACTGTGGCCATGTTGCAGGTCGAATGCTGGATGTCACTGTCATCCCACCGATCCCTTGCTGATTGCAGCTCTGGAGGCTTTGCCTGAGTTTAGAGATGGTTGCAAGTAGCTTCAGACCTCAGTAACAACAAAGGTGAAAGGTAGCAAGGATGGAAAAGAAGGTAAATGGGGAAGTACCTGAGCTGGTTGCTGGGGACCAAATCATCCATCTGTTTTCATGCTGTGTAGATGATCTCATTGCCTGCTGCCCAGATGCCCCATGAATCAAGGGGTGTCACCCACCCCCGGCATATTGATGTGCTGCCCTGTGCTCTTCCAGCAGGGGATTATTTATAATGGGGCAATGAATCCTGCGGTAGTAGGTTATGTGGAGTTATTTATGGGAAGGAAAGGGTCCCACAGCACTTCTAATTTCATGCATGAATAATTCTTGTGTGTCCCTGACATTTTTTGCTCCCCCACGCCTGGGCCTTGTCTGGTGTAGAGGGATGCTCACAGGTGTCAGGAGTGTCGGAGTCAGGGTTTCTCACATCTCACCCAGTTTCCATGGCCATAAACTACTCTGAAATGCCATTATTTTGTAGGAGCCCTCCAGGAATGCCTTTTAACTGATGTCAGGTGTAGAGTTATTAGCAGAAGTATGTGGGAGCTGCTTGAAGCCAAGGGGAACTAGAAAGGTGGAAGGAAGAGAAACTCAAGACATGGTAAAGATGGAGGTAAGGAGAGATAATAGGATAATAATGTGCCTTGTAAACACAGACGTAAATCCCTCCCCATCCTGGCTAGCTGAGCAGTTGCAGTCAGTAGCAGGTACAGCTGTTGCCTGTCCTTGGTTAGTCCCTGTCCCCAAGATGCTCATGTCTGTGGCCGGGCAGCAGCTGATGCGCCACGTCTGTGCCCCACACTCCTCCCGCCGGCAGCTTTCACATCATGGCAGGCGTGCTCCCTGCCAAGAGCCTCCTTTCTCCCGTGACACTGATCTAACTCGGCTGGTCTGACCCCGCATTTCACTGAGGATGGAGGGGAAGGAAGAGGGAGAGTTGCCCCGAGTGCTGAGCCCCTCTGCTGCCTCTTCAAAACCCAGATGGGATAAAAGGGCAGGGATTTAAATGGCAACAGCAATACACAGCCATGGCACAGCCAGCTTTGGGCTGGAGACACTGTCC
Source organism: Burhinus oedicnemus (assembly GCA_008921705.1). Lineage (NCBI taxonomy): Eukaryota > Metazoa > Chordata > Aves > Charadriiformes > Burhinidae > Burhinus > Burhinus oedicnemus. Next base: position 20,789 of record VFFE01005624.1, read on the forward strand.
GCTTGCTGCTGCACACAGCCTGTCTCGCTTAAAGCAACGTATATAAATAGTGCTGGCAGGAGGAGAGGTGAGACATTGAACTTTGGGGCTTTTTACCCTGTTATCTATAAATAAGTAATAATTACACAGCACTGTGTCCAGTGCAGGACACCCCTTGGTTCCCTCTGTACCGTCTTGCTCAGACCACCCCTGCTTGGCAGAAAGGGCTGCTGCTCTGGCCAAAATCACACCGAAAGATGGCATGGGATGCTGAACAAGTGACTCCAAGGGCAAATATTTAAAGCTTTGTGATGCGACAGCATGTTGCATTTCCCCTCTCCTGGTATTTCCATGTGGTGGTGTTGAACCAGGCTGTGCCGCAGTACGTCAGTGGGTTGCAGGGAGGAGTTTGGGGACACTCGGATCTCTAGGATTAGCAAGCCTGTCATTTTTGGCAAGCTTTTATGTAGGTATATTAAGAGTGAGGGACACAGGCAATTGCAGGCCCTGTCCTATGGGAAGCACAGGTCTGATTTTAGCGAGGGTTTTGTTTGTTGTTTTTTTTTCTCCTTTTGCCCCGTCCTAGCAGCTTGGAGGAAAATCTTGGCTGGAGAGGGAGGTTTGCCCTGTGCAGGATGCTGCTGCTCCCAGCAAAGCCCTGAAGCGGGGGCCTGTGGGCAGCCTCTGTCCCTTCCCAGAACTCACATTTGGCCTGGCCAGAGTTTCTCTTGATATCAGCTTCCTTTTCTCACGGCGGCCAGCCCTTGGATGCTTTCCTGGCTCTGCTGTAAGCACGCAGGGGAGCTGGCATTCGCCTGGCGGATTCCCGGCAGTGGTGGTAGCTGCTGAGCGTCTCTGCTGGTCCACTCATCTGGACGATGCTCTGAGGATGTCACCCAGCACAGCTTTGAGCCGGGAGGGGAGTTGCTCACGCTTGCATGGCTGTGACATGCTAAAGCAGAACTGAAAATCACAGTCTGTGCTTGAAGGGACATTGCCTTGAGAAGCTGCATGTCTGTCTGGAAATTACGTTCCACGAATAAACGTCAAAAAGTTAATAAGAGCTTGGCTGCAGAGATAGCAGTGCCGCCCTTGAAGAAAGAGGGGAAAAGACTGGCCTGCCTCTGGGCAAGGTTTCCATACTTGCCCTCTGCTGAGCTTCCAAGGAAAACCCCTTCCTGCAGGGATGCAGCCCCACCCACGCAAAATTAGCACCAGCAGTCGGTGGTGGCCACAGAAGCTGCTCTGTGCTCCCTCCAGCCCTGTGGAAAGCAGGGATAGGTTTTACCTGGCTCAGCCCCTCACCGCCCCGGTGCGTGGGTGCTGGCACAGGGGAGGACCCAAGTGTGAGTTCAGGATGTTTTGGGGCGGCAGAGCTTTGCTTGCTCCTGTGGAAATCCTCGAATTTACTAGAAAACAATGGATTTTAAAAGTACCTGGCAGACAGAGCTTTGCTTTGTCAGAGCAATACATGCTGTTAAATTCTGGTTTTCGGGGTAGTGGTCCTTGAGCGCTTGGGGACTTAGGAAAGCTGTGGGAACCTGCTGTAGTCAATCACACAGGACATGTGCTGGTGGTGAAGGCTGATGTCTCATTTCCCCCTTCTCTTGTAGCAGTACTCTCCGCTCTTGCTTTTGGCTCCAGTCTTTCCACCCATCCACCCACTGGCCTTTTATTCACCGAAGGGTGTAGAAGAACTTGCAGCAAAAATAAATGAATTTATTTTCACCCACCATCCTCGTCGGCTGCGTGGGGGAGAGCTGTGCAGCTCATGATGGTGGAGGAGAGTGGGAGAGGAGGCTTGCAAGCACAGCTGGGGGATCACATGGGATGTCCTCCTTGGGCAGGAGCAGTGGGTGCTTTGGGTGGAGGATGAGCGGCCAGCACAGTGCCACCGCTCCGGGGAAGTCCTTGGGGTGTGAGGCCGGCAGCGCTGTGTGGAGTCTGAGGGCAGCCTGCACTGCAGGAGAGGGGTGGGCGGATTAGAACACTGTCTTTTGGTCCTCAAAAGCTGGGAATCATCCTTAAATTTCAAGCAGAAAAACACTGCCATTGGATGTGCTTTCAGGCCCTGGGTACCATCAGCTGAGGAGCCATGTCTGACCCTGCTGGGTTATTCTGTATGTTTCTTTTAGTAATTTCACTATTACAGCAGCTCCTTCTGTGTCCACTAAGCAAAATATATCTTAAATGATAGTCCTGTAGGAGCAGGAGGCTTTGAAGTGGTGAAGTCTGGGTTGGTAGACAGGTGCGTGGTTTGAGTTACTCACTGGTAAGTTGGTCTAGTTTGTTGCCCAGAGTGTGGAAAGGTGTTGTCACTGAGACACAGACAACCCATATACAAGGAGAGAAAGATAAGAGAGAACCAGTTGCATCTTGGTATGCCACATATTTAATTTCCAGGAGGCAAGAGATACAGGAGCCCTGACTTTGTCTTACAATGCATCTTGTAGGTCTTGTTTATCCCACCATGACATCACTCCTCGATGCTCCCGTTGGCAAGCAAAGCAACCTGCCTCATGCACAACTTGCACCAGTGTGTGCACATCCTCTCAAGTTTTGTCCTGTAACTCATGGACTTAAACACAGCTGAATCCTCGTGGCGTGTTAAGGCATGGAGATACCTTATGTGAGCCTTTCCAGGGAAAGGCGTTAGCCTCTGGAGCCCAACTTTCTTGTCCTGAAACCTGTCCACTGCTAACCTGGGCTCCCAGGCTGACTGTTGTCCTGGAGGAGCCAGGGTAACTTCACCAAATCTGTGAAGCATGAACAACCCAGAATCATCTTCCTTGTTATGCATGTCACAGCCGTTTTGTGCCTTTTTTATAGATGTGTGCATCTAAAGTTTTTGTTTTCCTAGAATGGTTTGGGTTGGAAGAGACCCTTAAAGATCACCTAGTCCAACCCACCTGCCACGGGCAGGAACACCTTTCAATAGATCAGGTTGCTCAAAGCCCCATCCAACCTGACCTTGAACAATTCCAAAGAGGGGGCACTCGAAGCTTCTCTGGGCAACCTGTTCCAGTGTCTCACCCCCCTCATCGTAAAAAATTTCTTCCTTTATTATGGCTTTTGCCTGTGAGTTCCTAAAGTCAAGGCTCTGTGTGGTGACACAGCAGGCTGGGGGAGTGGAGAGAGCTAAGCAAGGTGGCGATGGGCTTTTCACAGCTGCTTCTCCTCACATTCGCCTGTTGGCAGCCTGGAGGGGCTGGGTTGGATCTGGAAGCAAGGGACAGTGTTGCCAAGAGGCTTGGTGTTTGGCTGTAAACAGCTAATACCTCTAGTACTCCAGAGTGGTGTTCACAGGGCAGCTGGAGTTAAACGCAAGACATCCACGGAGAATAGACCTTGGAGTGACTTTCCTTGCAGGGTCAAAAACCAAGAGAGGAGCTTAGGGCAGTGCAAGCTGGAAGGACTTCGGATGTGTGTAGTGATGAGTGACAAGGGGATCCCAGAAGATGGAGGCAGATGACAGCGAGGGCAGAGACAGAGATGCTGGCACGAGACGAGCGTCTGAAGGGCAGGGAGAGTTGTAGCCGTCAGGGTTTGTGTTTATCTTTGCAGCAGCGATTATTTTCAGATAGCGGCATGAGAGAGTAAAACGTCAGCTCCTGCTATTAATAGCACTGCGAACAACAAGGCTGTTGCTCATTACTGGCAGGTGAGATGAAGTTAATTTTATTTTGTCCTAGGAGTGAAAAAGTGCAAAACCAAGACACGCTCTGAGTCAATCCCTTTGGTCCAGAAAAGATGGAAAGAGACCCCACCACCAGCACCCACCCATCCCTGGGGGGATGGTTTTCTTGGGGTGCTTCCACCCTGCTCCAGAGTAAGCGCTGTTGGAAGAGTGGATAGATAGATAGATACGGTGAGGAGCTGCAGCTGGCTAGGATTGCTGAAAACATGTTGAGATTAGGTAAAAAGCAAACCAAAGACTTTCAGGGTTCCTGCTTTGAAACCAGAGGGTTTGCCCAGAGGAGAGAAGGTCTCGGCCCAAGGTCAGCAGCATGTGGTGGTACCCCAAAACAGCTTTCAGCAGCAAATCCCCATCTGAATGGGATGCAGCTCCCTGGAAGGAGGGATTTGACAACCCCACAGTTGAAAGCTGCTCCTGGGCTTGTTAGCCACCTTTGGAAATTTGAGGTGTCTTTAGCAGGCTGAAGGATCTGGCCACTGGTGATCTTCAGAGCAGATGCAGACACTGGGTGGGCAGCAGCATAAAGGTCTTGGGGATCGATGGCGCTGGTGTGAATGAGAGCCAAATACAACTGGCATTGTTTGAGCAGATGTGTCCTGTCTGCTGCTAATTACAAGTGTTGCATGCACAACATACACTGGGAGATGTGCCAGATACTATTTCTTTTCACGTTGAACTCAAGATCATTATAATTAAGCTTTAAAGTTGTAAGTAAAAACTAACATGGAGTGTGGGTTTGCAACGATGCTGCTTGCAACTGGGCCAGTCCCCGCTGGGATGGACGGGTGTGATGGTACGGCCTCTGTCCTTGGAGGGTGGTCAGAGGGGTCGGGGACATGAAGGGCCTTGTGAGCTCTGCCATGGCAGGCACATTCCAGATTTGGGTTTAAATAGGCAGAAGACCCAAAAATACTAGAAACGTGCTGTTTAACAAACGTGGGAAGTGTTGCTGAGTGAGCTTTAGCAGCCTCTTGGGCTCAGTGGGCACAGAGGAGAGGTGCTTGCTAAGAAGTGAAAATCGGGAATAAAAGCGGGAAGCAAGGGGGGAAGCAATCGTGTAATCTCAGGCCAAGAGAAACATAGATTGGTATCTCTGATCGATAGCTCCAGCAGGAGCTGCTTCACACAAGGCTGGATGACAGGGACATGCTGGCTGTGCGTGGGCTGCATGTGGATGGGCTGCAGCTCAGCAGGCACTGGTCACCAGCCAGTGGCACTTTTTGGGGCTGCCTTAGGACAAGGTGGGTGCTGGGGACAACACCACGTGTCCCTAGGGGAGCATCCCACCTCTGCTCCCTGAGCACGGCGGGAAGGGGACTCGTGGACCTCCTTTTTGGGCAGTGCCACAGGAGGTGGTGTTGGTGGCTGTGCCCTTGGGGTGAGGATCACCGTGGCCCCAATTTCATGGTGTGCTTGCCATGTGTGTGGCCAGAGGTGTGATGGATGGGCTGGGGGCGGGGGTGAGGGCGCTGGGCAGAGCCACCATGTGAGGAGCGGTTCAGAAACAAGGCTGCGGAGCAGAGAGCAGCGAGCTCTCACAGCCCTGCAATTTGTATTCGGAGGGAAAGTGGCTGCTGGGTTTCAGCCCTTGTAGGTCTTCGTCTGGGGTCGTGCCTGCATAAATTATGTTTTGAGATCCAGGCGAACGCAGGGGAACAAGCCACACTGTCAACGTGGCAGGGGAGGAGAGATGTCTTAACTGCTTGGGATAAATAGGTCAAGATGGGTCCCGGTGTTTTAAAAATTAGCTGTTGACCTAGATAGCGACAGCGTAATGACTTGCTGACAGTGGGACTAAAAGTGAGCATTGCCGGAGCTGCGTGTCACTCCGAAGCCAGGTGTGCTGGGTTGAACCTGGGCTGGTTCTCTGCGCTTCGCTTGTATCTGGCAGTTCCTCAGCAGCTGGGCTGTGCCACGGGAAAGCGTGGAGGTCCTTGGCCATCTCTTTCCGATGGCTTCGCCAAGTCACAAGGTGCATTTGTCCAGCAGGCAGCAGCCAGGGAGGCACCTCCCGCCGCCCCGTGCTTTGCTCTCCTCCAGTAACGAAGGACTCTGAACTGGTGCCCCTATTTTGCAGGGAGAGCAGTGCCGTGCACCCCTGAGCATCCACCTGTGGTGTTTAATGCCGGTCCTTACAGAGATGTGCCATGTGTTTGGGTCGCGGCGGTTGGCAAGGTTGATGCTAAAGGTGGAGCTGCTGCCCAAGTCAGGTTTCCTTCTGCTTAGCACTGGGTAAGGAGAATGCCACCACCACCTGCGGCAGGTCGCAGCACTCCAGGGGTTTCTCCTGTGATGGGATCCCCTTCCTCTCGGTGAAGTCATGTTCCTCCTGAGCACTGAAAGTCCTTCTTGGCTAGAGGCCTGTCAGTGCCCCTCATTAGCTGCCGTAATTGAATAGTGGCTTTCTTGGGTGTTCATTAAGCAATATCCAAGTTAGAGTCGTAGTTGCCCTGTGCTGACAACATTGGTCTTTTCAGTTCAATTCAAGACACTTTTCCTTCACCAGGATTTTCTGTGAAGATCTTTAGTTAAGACCTGAGTAATTCGTTACTTGAATTTTATTTTGGTTTGGGTTTTGTTGTTTTTTTTTTTAAGTCCCTTTGTTGGTGGGGCCAAGTGATGCTATAATACCCCAGAGTTACAGCAGTTTTTAATTGCATCAACTTGAATGTTTGTTGGCCGTTATGAGCAGTGGGATGGGATGATATCAGTGCCTCTCTCCAGCGAGGTCCAGTTTTATTTGAGCTTCATAACTGGGGCTGCAGTCAGAGTGCTTGGGACTCCGGGGTGCCTGCCCTGAGCCCAACTGGGTGCACTTCAGGCTGCTGGGCTTTGATTAGGTGGGTTTTGCTTTGGCCTCTTGAAGGCAGCATCTGCCCTACCAAGCCTTCAGCCCCATTGCAGAGCAGCAGTGCTGACCCCCTGCACCCCCAAAAGCGCAGACTGTTCATCAAACCGTGTCCACATTCCTGGAGCAGCACTGCCAGCTGACTGGTGCCGGGGTGTGATGAAGGATGGGCTGGTTTTCCTCGCTGAAACCACATAGCTTTGGCCCGAGTTGCTTGAGCACTATGTTTCCAGCTCAGGAGATGCTCTTGCCTGGCACATGCCTCAGAGGAGGAGCAGCAGATCCAAGGCAAGGAGGGTCTGGCCATTTGCACCCCAGCTGTTGGGGGAAAAAGGGGTGGGTGAACCTGATCTTGGCTGTGCACAGGAGATGTTCTTTCTGGGAGGTGTATATGGCATTTTTCACCTGTTTGTGCTTCGCTGGCTTTCGTGATCCTACATCTTGCTGCCCAGTTTGGATTTTTTATTTGAAACTGTCCTGCACTGAGCCCCTGAAGTGCACAAGAGGAGGGTGCACTCGCATCTCCAGACATGCATGGGGGCAGGTCAGAAACACACATGGCTCGTGGGTTGGAGAAGGGGCTGGCAGGAGGATGCTGCAGGGAGGCTGGGTCCTCGTGCTGTCCCTGCCTCCATGGAGCAGTGCTCAGGGCTCTCCAGCTCCCCTCGGAATGCAGCAGCCAGCCCTGTTCATCTGGCAAGGCTGCAGTCGTGGCTGTGAACAAGCTTCGGGTGCTGGCTGAGGGCAAAGTGTCCCTGGGGAAGAGGGATGATCTTCCTCCGCTCCTGGGGGCTTGCAGCAATTTCTCTGCAGTGGATTGCCTTTCCCATGGCCTCTCTCTTCCAGAGTGTTTTCCGTGCTCCTTTGCTTGCTGTTTGCAGTGGTGGGAAGGTGCTGAGATTTGAGGAGGTGAAACAGCTGCACCAGTGCCAGGGTGCCCAGGGCTGGGTGGCATTGGCCCCTGGGAGCCCTGAGCCATCAGGACTGCTCTTGCATTGCACCCAAAAAGCAATATCCTTATGAGTCCCAACAAGAGGTTGGGACCATGGCTGGGTGTCCGGCCCACAGCAGGCACACGTTGTTTCCCAGACCTAGAGAGGCTCTACCACCTCCCCGTGTCCCAGCCCTGCCTGTTGTGCCCTGGCCCAGGGGCTCTTGCTCCCATCCTGCTCTGAGCTGGCTCCCTGCCTCTCACCACAGCACCGGGGAAAGGGGCTCAGCCTTTCCCTCCCTTCGCTGGCATCTGCCCTCCCCAGTCATCAAGGGTGCTTCGTGCACCACCCTGTCCTTCTCCCCCATGGGCTCCCTGCCTGTGTGCAGCCGCCCCTGCTCGCTTTGGAGACCACAGGTCTGCCCAGAGCACGTCTGCAGCTCTCGGCTGATGAGCCCGGGGATGTGCTGCCCACACCGCAGCCGAGCTGCTCGCCTGCGGACGAGAGCCTCTGGAAAGTGTGGCTCCTAGTGGAGGAGGAGTTTGGCAGCAAAGCATGCAAGGGGCTGCCTGCGCCACTGCCGGGTCCCAGGGTGGGATGCAACAAGCAGCCTGTGAGGGATCCGGGAATCACTGCGGTGAATTTAGTAGTGGGACGGGAGAGCGTGACTGTGTGCAGGTCAGAAGTTACCCGTCATGTGCCACCGTGAGCTGAAGGTCGTTACCTGTCTGTGATGGCAGCCAAATGCACTTTGTAACACTTGTTCCCCAGGAATCTCACGTTTTGGTTCGTAGTGGCTTTCCTGTGTGTTTTCCTCTGGAAAACAACTTTCCCTTCACAGTGTCAAGGGAAAAGAAAGTTTGGTCCTTGTTTACGGAGGTTGTTAGTCCCCATGTGTGACAGAGGTGATTTCCGTTTCCAAGCCCAGCTCCCATTGGCACGTTCACAAGTAGGTGCCTTGCCCATTTTGCCTGTTCAAGGTGGCCGGCAGCTACATGTGCCGCTTTGTCTCCCGCAGGCTCCTGCTTCTGGGTCGCCGTCCTGGACGGCAACGTGGTGGGGATCGTGGCAGCACGGGGCAACGAGGAGGACAACACGGTGGAGCTGCTCCGCATGTCCGTCGACTCCAACTACCGTGGCAAAGGGATCGCCAAGGCCCTGGGCCGCAAAGTGCTGGAGTTTGCCATGCTCAACAACTACTCCTCTGTCGTGCTGGGAACTACGGCCGTGAAGATGGCAGCCCACAAGCTCTACGAGTCCTTGGGGTTCAAGCACGTGGGTGTCGTTGAACATTATGCCCTGCCGGGGATGACGCGCTCCTTACTGGAGAGAATGTTTTTCCAGCTCCGCTACCACCGCTACCGCCTGCAGCTGCGGGAAGAATAAAAAAAACCCAACCAACCAAACAAAAAAAAATTTTTTTTTTTTTTTTCCTCCTCCTCCCCCTTCAAAAATAATAAATTGCCCTTCTATTTCTCGTCACTGTTGATTTGCCAATTTTGGGTTGAGTTTTTGTTCCCTCATGTCATCTTTTGGTTTGCTCCGTGCAGCTCGATCGTCCGGCCGAGCAGCGCTCCTTCCTCGCATGCTGTAGGTGGTGGTGCTGGGAGTCCTGCGACCTGGCGGGGCAGAGCGGAGCGGACCGGCGGCCTCTCCTTCCCAGGTACCTCCGTAAAGCACAGAAACTTTAACTGCAAAATAATACCACTGCTCTGGTGTACATAGTCTTCTCCTTTTCCAAATGTAAGATAACATAGTGATGCATTCATAATAGTGCAGAAATATTACTTGAATGCAGTTTTCAGTATTTCATGCACCAGTAAGTAGAATAAGCGTTCATCTTACTGTTATTTACTGGTTAATAGTTTTCAAAAAGAAAAAAAAAAAAAAAGGTGGGGGGCAAAATCCCCCCCGCTCCCCAACCCGCTTGCTACGATGCATGAAGAGGAAAGCGTGTGCACGCACTCAAACACATCGCACTGCCACCACGGCACTGGTGTTGCACTTTTTTTGGATGTGCCTCATTCTGCCAAATGTCTGAGAGACCCTGGGTGCATCCGGTGACCACGACTCCGCTCCATTCCCCCCTCCTTCCTAAGCCAGCACAGACTCGGACCGGCTGAACTCTGAGCCCCATTGTACCATAGTGTGAAGTTAAGATCAAACCTAAATATCTCCTGCGCTGTTCCGTAGCCACGCGTAACCTGCAGTCCTGGGCCAGACTCCGCATGTGCGTTGGACTTTCTCTTTGCTGCCTCTCGGGGTTTTTTGTTTGTTTGTTTTTATTTCATTTTTAAGGAGGCTTTTTTGTTGTTGTTGTTGTTATTATTTTTAGTTTTGGCTTTTGCTGAATGGTGTCATTGAGGCGTAATGGAGGCTGCAGTTCCTATGGCAACACATTTGCACATTAATGTGCGCACCAAATCTAACCACTTCAGAGAAGCAACGTGTGACAGATAATAGCGTTTTGGGGAGCGCCGGGGGGGGCAGGGGGGGGGAAGCGTACTTATTATCTTAACCAGCTGCTTGTTTGATAAATGTAGATGGCCTCACTGCAGCCTTCCATCAAAGGTAATTAACTGCTTTAATGATGTCAGATTTGTGAATTGTACAATGCAAAAAGCAATGCAAAGCAGATTTGGCATGTGTCTGTACCCGGTATGTATGTACAGTGCCTGCCAACTAAAGAATAACCAAGACTACAGCTTCTTCTAGCCTGAGATATCAACTTTTATAACTTATTTAAACAAATAGCAACTTTGCATGAATTAAGTCTCGGGGGAAAAAGAAGATCGGTAGGTTTCAATTTTTAAAACATGGTATCAGAAGTGTAAAGAAAACCATTTCTGGCTGCACTTAATTTAGGGTGGGTGGAGGGGTTCAGCAATGTTAATACCTTTAAAGGGAAAACCCCTTTAATTTAGTTCCTGGGAAGAAAAAAGTTACTATTTTATGAAGTATTATGCGGGGCGGGGGGACGACCCACCACCTGTCATGATGAACTTGATGAAAGGGTAGAGCGTGCGTTAACCACGCTTGCACTTGCAAACACAATGGAAGCAGCAGTGGGAGAGCCCCGGAAGGGAGGCGGCGTGGGGCGAGAAGGGGAGCCGTGGGGCGGACGGGGGGCAGGTGGCATGGACCCACGCGTGGGATGCTGCCTGCGTCTCGCTCGCACCGAGAGCTGCCCTTTCCTCTCCAGCCAAAAGCTTTCCCAGCACTGAGACGTGGCTGGCGATGCTGAATGAGAGCTCGCCCCATCCCTGCTGGGGCCGTGGACCGGGCACCGATGCCGGGGATGGAGGAGCCGTTTGGCACAAGCCCAGTCGCGCGCTCAGTGCTGGGCTGGGGCTCGGTCCAGCCTGTGCGGAGCCGGAGGGGCAGAGTCCCAGTGTGTGTCCCAGCAATAAGGGGGGAAAATGAGGATGGTGAAGGGCACTGTAGCAAGAGACCATGAGTTTAATTAACAAAGTTTCTGTATGGGGCACTATATTTTTAAAAGTCTTTCTATGCTGTACATTTCATCTGAAGCTGAAATAATGTACTGTTGGTAGGGGTTTTTGTATAGTGTACAGAAATTGGCAGAATATTTTCTTGCTGCATTCAGTGATTTATTAACCGAAGTAAAATAGACAAATATAAAGTGTTAGCAAAAGTTGAAAGAAAAAAAAAAAAACACAAAACAGTTTGTGCCTTTTTTAGTTTATTTTTCTGTTGCTATATAATCACTGCACTAAAACCTTTCCAGAGGGGAAAAAAAACAAAAATTAGTCTCTTAATAAGGGAGGAATACGTAAAGCCTAAATTGAGTGTTAATTTTTTTTTATTGGGATATTTAACTAAAAGAATGTTGCTGGTTTTATTTGATACTTGTGCCTTTGTAATAAAACTCCACATCCTGTCAGAAAAGCCAAACCCGGAATAAATCCCACCAGACCCCACAGACGCAGAAGTACCATCAGGTTACCAGTATTTTCTTTTAAAACATGTAAACCTTAACTGATGATATTGCAGTATCTGATCGTAATACCTGTTGAGTTGCCTGGGAAAGAGATGCTTTGGAAAGGTGCAGCTTTCGGGGTGTTGTCTGCATTCCTCCCCGAGCATGCCGGATGCCGGAGATGCACCAAAAAGGATTGAGTCGTTGCCACTTGGCCAGTTGCTGCTGAGCAAATTTCTTCCCTTAACGTTTCTGCCAGTTGCTTTGTGACCAGGCTCTCTGGAAAAAATCCAGCTGGTTGCTCCCAGCTCTCCAGCCGGGACAGCTCGTTTCTGAAGAAAAGGGCTGGCTGCCAAATAGGCTGGGTTTTGCTTTCCTCGGAAGGTGGAGAGGGCTGGTGGGTGAAACACCACTGATCCCAGTCCTAGTTTTTATTGGGAAGCCCATGTGGCTGCCAGAGCTGCATCCCTGGTAGCAGCAGTGGGATGGGGGGGTACAGGACCTCTGGCGTTGTCGATGCTTTCCCACCCAGAGCTGCTCTCAATAGGATCAGACAAGGTTGGGCTTAAAAGCATCAAGTGATACTGTCGTTTCATCTGCGTTCATGGGAAGTTTCCCAAAATGTGATAGCTCAGGCTGAGCTCTGGAGCCAGAAGGTCACTGCTCTGCATGGCCCTGGGGCACGCCAGGCTCACCCGCTGCCCCCCCAGGGTCCAGCCTGCCTTGCCCCCCACTGCTTGCGCCAGCGTGCTGGTAGACCACAGTGCAGCTCACCAGGGTGATATGCTGAGGTTGAGCTGCCTTTGGCTGATCCATCCTTCTGCTCTGCCTCTTTCAGGGTGCACTGGTTTAAACAACGCTGCGTGGAAAAGGTGCCACAGCTCATCGCTTGTGTCACTCAGTAGCTGGGTTTGCAGTCCCCCTTGGGGAGCTTCTTGTTTCTCCTGCACCAGATAGCCATGGTCAGCTCAGCCCTGCATCAGGGCCATCCCCCTTTCTCCAGGCTTGAGCATCACCTCCTGACTCTTCCCATCCCAGTTCAGTGGCTGGGTAGGTGCAGAGCAGCACAAGATGGTTGTGGGTTTGGGCCTGAGCAGAAGAGCTTGTGATCTGGACCTACTGCTGGAAACCCCTTGAGATCCTGTTGCCAGTTATTGAGTCTTAATTCCAACGGAGACTCATGTCAGTGTGAGATGGGAGGGGATGCTCCTAATTTATTTTGGTGGTTTCTCCTTCCAAGGACACTTCTAGTTGGAGTGTGAGGAAGAGTGGAGCGTCTCTTGGGTTTTAGCCTCAGTTGGTAGATGTGATGGCTGGTAAGACTGCTTCAGGTTTGGGAGTCGGATGTGTAGGAGATGTGAAGGGACTTCCCCCAGCTGTGCCAGCTGCCTGCTTTTACTTTGCTGTGCTTGTGAGTTGTCACAGCCCACTGCCCTTGCACTGCACGCCGTGTGGTGGCACCGAGGGTGCAGTTTCCTCACTTGGCAGCTCTGTCCTTAGCATTGTGGCTTTTTCTGCTAATCCCTCTGCAGTGGGCACTGCTTGAGTGTCCTCTCCTTGAAAGGGACTGGAGCGGAGCGCTTGCTGATGGGGAAAGGCACCAGGTGTGATGTCCAAAAATTTTAAAAAAAGAGTAAAAAAGGGGTGAAACTTTGCATTGCTGTGGCTGAGGTCCACATCCTCAGGCCTGCCCCAGCCCTCCAGGACATCCTTGGCCATTCCTTCTGGAGTGAGTGGGAACACCCTGCCCATCCTGAGCAAACTGGCATCTCAAGCGCATGTAATATTTGGCAATAAGCTCTGTGGGAAGCTTGGCCCCTGAAGGGATCCAGGCCAATAATGCTGAGCAATCAAACCAACAAAGAAGGTGGTTTCTAGTCTTACTCGAAACCCTCAAACTGGTATTTGACGTAAATTCATGTCATGTTTGCCTCCGTGAAGCAGACGGCACCTGTGAGGCGCTTAGAAATGGCAGCCATAATTCATCTCTGCTGGGAGATAGAAGTTTGGGGCATCGCCATCAGCTGAAACCCGGTCTTTGCCCTTACCTCGCTGTTACCGTGCGGTACGTGGGACGGTGTTTCTGAGCAAGCCTTTATCTTTCCCCAAGCGTGCTCCAGGCTGTATGCACGCACAGGCCGCTGTACCCACACCAGGAGCTGGGCTCCCGCCTGCACAGTCCATCTGCTCCCGTCTCTGTGGCACGTACGGCTTGGGGAGCAGCCAGGGAAGTCGGGGCCGCTGTGGGGCACTGCCTGCTCAGGGAGGAGGGACGCACGGCCACGGGGTACCTCGCCTGCAGGGCTTTTTGGGCTGGCCATCATGGAAGGAGATAGCTGGTGGTGTAGTCAACCCCATCGGGGAGAAGCAGGCTTGTTTTAAAAGATGTTTGTTGGAAGCAAGATGAGTTTGATGGAGACCGTCAGGATGCCCTGTGCCCGTCGGGTGTGAGGTGCACCAGCACGGCAGGGTTGAGCTGGTTGGCAGGGTGCAGTGGGGGTGGCGTGGGGCACAGAAGCAGGACCAGCGTTTGCAATGCTGTAGAGGTAGTTGCGCCCCCAAAGCCAGCATCACAGCTCGCAGGGCACAAGTTGTTCTTCTGCTACATGCAAGGTGGATGCACCTAAACTCTTAAAATCCCAAGGGCCAGCTCTGCATCCTGACTCGTTGCAGCGAAGGCAGGGGGTAAATGACCCTGGGGACGTTTGTCCCTGGGGCTGGGACCTGGGCAGTCAGTTCCCTCCCTGCGTTTGTCCCCATGGGAAATGAGGATGGTACTTTAGGTCACGACGTCTGAATTTGATAGTCCCTGGGTTTGAGAAGCAGGACCAAGGGTCGGCGGGTGGCTGCTGGGGTCCTGGTGCTGCACACCTGCAGCAGGAGCAGAAAGTGCTCGGTGTCTGGCGGGGATCAGGCCCCTTACTTGCTGTGGCCAACTGTGAGAACAGGCAGTCCCGTGGTCAGAATTCCCAAGGGAACTGTGGTTTTACAAAAACCTCGTCACGATCCTTGCTGTTGCCTGTTGCTCACTGGACCGTATCTGTCCGTGATGCAGGTCTGCTGCCTTTTAATTTGCCAGGTTTGCTGGCTGAGGTGCAAATGGGTAGACTGACTGCAGGGATTTCCAAATTGCCAAACACACAAAGGCAGGAACCAGCTCCGGTTACCTCTGAATTAACAATCTCATTTTCAATGTGCTGGGAGCCTGTGTTTCATTAGCGCTAGTGTGATGCACTCTATTTAAAGCTTAATAAAGGCATTTTAATTCCACGCTAACTGGAGTCATGCAGTGGAATATACTGTACCACGTAAAGAAAACGAAGGGATGCAAACTGTGAAATAAGTTTTAAACAGCAAAAGGATAATTTTCTCTTTTTTTTTTTCTCCCTCAAAATAGATCTACATAGAATCTTGAGAAAAAAAAATGGTGTGCTCTTGCATCCCTCAGTAATAGAGGCTATGCACAGAGATTATGCTTATCTCCCACCAAAAACCGGCTATCTGAATGGTCATTTGGAGTACCTTTCATTGAAAATAAGAGAATAATTTGAACAGCAGAGAGTTGAGTTAAAACACAGTATCATTTAAAACAACAAGCTCTAAGTCAGCATTGGGAGTTTGATCACTGTTTAAAATCACTGTTCAAAATCACTGTTCAGTGCTGTCTTTGTATGACACGATGGTCAGCTGTGGGAGAGAATATTCTTTTAACATCTAAATAGTAGAAGATGGATTGAGACCAAGAGCATAACATACATAATACAACTGTAAATTTATTTACAAGTAACATGTTTGAATGCAGAAGCAGCTACTGCTACGTAAGCATAATGAACATATAGCTAACATTGTTTTCAATTTCTTTTCCTCCAAAGCTTAGTCCTTTTGACTTGTAATATGTATATTTGCTTTTTTAAAATATAATTAGGTTTAACAAAGCATCCGTTGCTTTGTGAGTTGTACTTATGATTGTGCTGGGCTGTTAGCTTTAAGCAGTTTGTGTGCTTGTGTTATTTTATTAAAGCAAAAGTCTTCTTGAGACAAATGCGGTAAAGAAAAAAAAATATTTTTTTTGGTAGTGTTAAGCAGATGTGTGGTATGCATTTGGAAAATGTCCAGTGTCAGTTGAAAAAAAAAAAACACAAAACCCAACAAAAAACAAAACAAAACTGGGGCTAAATTGCTTACCAGAACTGCTCATGTTTATGGCAGTGGCTTTTTAGTTCATGGGTTACAATCTAAACTCATGCCTAAATAGAAACTCCGATTCCCCCAAACAGCCTCTTAACTCTGCATCTCTTCATCGTTGTACAAGACCGATGTGAAATGAGTCTTGTGTTTTCTATGTTCAGCATAGTATGTACTGTACTTCGTAACGGGAAGTGGCTACAAGTCCTCAAAGAAAAATGAACATATTTTAAAACAGCAATAATTACCACTGTAAAGCAAATGAGCACGTGGGGGGGGAGAGCACAGGGAGATAGTTAATGAAGATGATACCGTTAGGAACACACTGGCGTCAGTGCTGCTGTTGCACCTGGGGAGCGGGATTAAGTACTAGGAAATGCTGTCCGTCTCTGGGACCGGACCTCACCTTGGCAGAGAACTTGCCCACGTAGGATCCCTCCGCCTGAATCGTTCTTTGGTGTTGTCAGGCCTTACGCAGCGCAGGTTTTTCACCGTGGTTTTAAGGGTGAGTTATTGCAAATACTGTTCCTGGTGGGAGAGACAGCCGCAAGGAAGAGCTGTCAGAGTCACACAGAGGAAGGTAAATGTTCGTTGCCGCAGTCTCATACCCCAGCGTACTCTGCTACTGCACTACTGGGGCTCGACAAGAGCAGGAAATAGAATAAGCGAATATAACTTTTGGGTGGAGGGAAGCAGCAGTCAGCTCTGTTGGAAAGCTGTTTGCATACTGCCAAGGCGTACCGATAGAAACCAGTTCCTCTAGCGCGGCAGGATGTGTTAAGACGTGTGCGAGTTAGCCCTTGGTGCGCTTTAGGTGTTTGATCTCCAGCCTACACAGCGTTATCCCGATGCAGCGTGGTCTCTCCATCTTCCATCAGCAGAGCCCCGAGAGCCGGCCAGCTCTCGAGGGACAGCAGGGTTTCCTCGGGCAGGGTCGGGTGAGGTGCTCTGGATGAATGACTTGTAGGTACTTAAGTTCTGTTCCTGATGGCCGCTGTAACTGTGAAAATTAACCAGACCTGCTGTGATAAATTTGGTTATATAAGGTTTATTTGGTTAATTTTTTATAAGTGAAAACTGAAAAGATGAAAGAGAATTGTAATATGAAAGCAACTGCTGTAAATAATGTATGAATGAATAAAATCTAAAACTTATGTCAGTTTTTTCCTAAACTGTATTGCTGTCGAGTTACTGACACCGCAGTGCAGACGGTGCCTCCATCTTTTCCAGCTCCCAGTCCAGCCCGGGTGAACCCTACCTGTTCCTGTTTTAATTGATAAATGGGAATACCTCTATGCATGTGTCATGCGTGTCCTTGGGTTATATTTCCATGCTGTTCCAGCTCGCTGCCTAATGCTAACACGTTCAGAAGTGTCAGCGTTCTTGTAGCTGCGTATAGTAAATGTGGAGCCACGCCTGGTCGTCGCCTTGCTGGCACTGCCCTGCGATGAGACCCTGCCCAGCCCTGGCCACCAGGCACGGGTCTGCTTGAGGCCACGTGCCTCCATTTGCCGGTTGAGGGTTGAGCACTTGTACCCAAAATCCCGCCTGAGATCGGAGGTAGCCCTGAGAAAATGTTGCATTGGAGCAGAGGGCAAAACAAAACTACGCTGTGTCTTTTTTCTGCCACCAAGGAGGTGAAGCGAAAGAGCGAGCGTTGTTGGTAAGGATGTTTTTGTGGTGGAGATGCATCTGGGGGGGTTTCCCAAGCCACACAAGCCCCTTTCTCTTCTCTCTGCCTCTGCGTTTCTCTAGGTGAAAACCAGCACAAATGGGCCGGTCCCCACTGTTTGGGTGTTAGACTTGCGTGAGTTTGTTTCTGACCAACTCTTGAGCATCTCTGTGAGGCAGGGGGGCGCTGGCCTCCCATGTGGGGAGGGCAAATGAGGCTCCAGCCTTCGGTCCAATTAGACACAGTTGGAATAAACTGATTGCTGCTAAAATGGCCTCTGGGGGCGTTTATTCCTGAAAAGCAGTTATAAATGCTGCCAGGAGAGCCCTGCCAGCCCGTGGCTCAGGGGCACCCAGGCAAGATGCATGCACCCCCCGGCAAGCTGGCTCTGCAAATCACCCGGGGGGACCCCCAGCAAGGGCACTGGGTGCTGGCACCTTCCCAGCAGTGCAGGCTGAGGCTTTGGGAGGTGCGGGGTTATCTGGCTGAGCAGTCAGGCAGCGATGTGGAGCATAAGGTTAATGCCTTTGCCGTATGGATCTGGCCCCTCTCACTGGTCTGCTTTATCCAGATGTGCAGACACCCGATAGCGGTATCTCACTCAGAGGAGGAGTATGTAATACACCTCTGGGACTGATAGTGATGTGTTGTGGGATTTGGAGGCTTCTGGGGGGAAACAGCTGTAAGTTCATGCATGTGCACAAGCTTTACTTTTTTCTGCCAAAGCTACCAAAAAAAAAAAAAATAAACCCACCCCAAAATGGCTTTAGTGAAATAACAGGAAAGTGGCAACAAAAGCTGTGTTAGTTCTAGAAGCTGTATTGTGGGTGTGCCATGTGCCTTAAAGTGCCTCAATTAAGGGCTAATTGGGCTTTAACTCTCCACTAACAGGCCACACATCCCTGTCCTGGTCTTTTCTTCCCCTTCAGGGTGGCTTGCTTCAGATAAAAAATTAAAATTCATGGGGACAAGGACTTTGCCCCCATGCCCTGCGTTCCCAGGTGTATGGCTCATGATCTAGATGAGACAGGACCCCATGATCCCTTCCCCTGTTGCAGGCTCCCCAGCACACCCACCACCTATATACAGTTTAATGCCTCCTAAAAAGCCAAAGCGAACCAGCAACTCAAACCCACCTCAAGCTCTCGCCTCTGCTGTAACTGTGGCCTCCCCTCAGTGACTTGGTGCTCTCCCAACAATAGGAGGCAGGCTGAGGCAGGAGCCAGGCAGGGAGGCCCCCAGGTCTAACATTTGAGCACTTCCAGCCGACACAACTGCTTGTAACTTGGCCAAACAGCCACCGAAATGTTCCATCTTTCCAGCTATCTACCTTCCATCCATCCATCCTGGCCCACCTTTTGCCAAGAGACAGAACTGTTAAGTCCCCACCCATAGGTTCCCAACCATGCTCCACCACAAGCCCACTGCTCACCCAGGCAGTTCCTTCCTGCTGGCTATGTTTTGTCTATCAGATAGACTGAGCAAATGGTGCTGTGGCAAGCTCTGGGGGTCTCTGACTTTCTTCCAGTCTTTCCTGTGTCCCCACAGCTGCAGGGGTTGGGGTCATTTCGTATCTAGGCTTCACCAGGAGTCATAACCTGGACCTCCTTATGCTTATCTCAGCAGCAAGGGCCTATCAGCAGCAAGGAAGATTATGTGACCCTATGCCTTATGGTTGTGGTTCTTTTGGTGCAGGCTTAGGTGTATTCGGAGTACCGCAAGCAGGGTGTATTTGGGCTACGAAGCACTTGTAGCAGTGCTCACCACAGAGGATGCATAGCCAGGTCACATGGCAGGACATCCAGCTTTGCTGCTCCAGGCTGTGTTTCTACTCGATCAGCAGCTCCCCTTTACAAGCCATCCCACCACCGCCTGCCAATCTCACAGAAAGCTCTCACATGTCTACTTGGCTTCAGCCAAAGGAGCCAATGCTAAATCTAGCAATAGCCAGAGTCTGCTTGGAGTGCTCCTGCAGGCATGCAGGATTCAACCTGAAGTTTCCTTCACTTGTTTGGAGTCTTTCACTGAGCTTGCTACTACATTGCTCTGTCTGCTCCTTTAAGCATCTCCCTGGTTCACACACACATACCTGCCTCTGTTACGCAAATGTAAGTACCACAATTACCAGCTCTTCCGTTTTAATAAATAGGAAAAACTCATGTATTCCAGTGAGGGTGAAGGTGTTCCATGCCAAAGATTATTTTTTGTTGCAGTTATTTACAACACTACTGACCAAAGAAGCAAAGCAAAACAGCTTCTTTATACTGCCCCGTCATCCCAAGCTATGGTCACACTCCTCTGGGAAGCAAAGACCTTGGAGAAAGCTTCATTTTGAAATGGACACCTCATCAAGCAGGCTAAGGCACTGCAGGATGTTTGCTTGGCTCCCTGAAGTCCTCACAGCCCCCAGTCTGGCACAGTGCTTATGTGTTATTGCCAGGATGCATTCAGGCCCTGGCAGTTCTTGCCACCAAAGTTTTCCAGGTTGATCTTCCTACGAGGTGAAATCTGTAGAGCTATTAGCTCTGTCAACAGCAATTACGTATACAATGTTGGAATATCAACTATTGGTATGGGAGGAAGATAGACCATGTTTATGGTCATTTGTGCTAATTCAATTTCTTATAAAATTTGTCACATTTGTCAAGAAATTAACCTGTTGATTTCTTTGAGGTACATTTTCGTTCTTTTCTGTGCTTGACTGCATTTGCAAAGTCGATACAGTAAATTCAGTACCTGAGGTCAGTTATAACAGAAGAGGAATGAGCATTGTAGAGATGAATCTTCTCATATGGATGTCAAAAGCAGGGTCAGATGAATCATGCTCTAGAATTACTCATTTCTCTCCATTAATGACCAGTCCAAGGTGAGTCTAGACCAACCCAGCAGTAGATGTCTATCCTAGAAGCACCTAAGGTGAGAGAAATCCTAACATTATGTCTCTGTAGAAAAGCTTAATTGTACCTGAGAACTCAAGGAAGCCGAAGGACAAACAGTATCCTTTTTTTTCAGCAAATATTCATTAATTGGGGCTTTAAAGGTAACTAACTGATTGTATTCAGTCACCAAAACTTAAAGCCTTAACAGTGAACTATGTTCCTGGTTGTTAAAGAATCGAAGGTTTGGTGTGTGGTAAAGACAAATTACTTGGAAAAACTCAGCACGTCATTTGTCTGATCCAGCTGTTCAGCGTTGGTTAGCTGCACTGTGGTTTCACCTACTAGAGAGAAGTGTGAAAATCAATTGCTCACCACTAATATTACAATCTGATCACTTAGATTTTTTTCCTAAACCGGAAAGACCTGATAGAGTAGGAAAAGAAGAATAAACAGGTGCTTTGTGTTTCTCTGCAGAGAGATAAGTGGAATGGAAGAAAGAAAGACTACAGCAAACTGAATGATCTTTGACTCCTCTTTATTTGCTGTATGTTATCACTTATATTTTATCTTGCAGCAACCCTGAATAATAGCCATTAAAAAGTCAGGATCATTATTTCAATTCAGATGTTTAGGGACAACTTTGGTTTACATCTGATGGGGTTATTTGTAAAAACAGAAGCTCCTACAGCATTCTAAGCTGAAGAGACGTTGTACAACAAGATGGGCTTCCAAGATTAATCTTTTGTGCTCTCGTCTTTGTGGAAAGGTAAAGAAAACACAGAACAAAGTAGATACTTAGTCTTACAGGTTGTGACCTCTTTAGGAACATTTAAAGGAACAGAAGAAAAAGCTAGAAGCCAGTGGACCAGGAAGACATTTTTGGCAGAGCATCAAGGGGAAGAGGAAGAAGGTTCAGTACTGAACCAGGACCCACCAAGTGGGTCCCAGGGAAGGCTATTCTCACTAGCAGCATCAAAGACTGTTTGCGGGAAGAATGAGGAAATGGTTACAAGTACTTGTTCTTGGCCTTTGCTTAGTGTGTAAGATGGAGAACCATCCGTTCCAGTGTCCCATCAGTGACGAGATTCTCCTCCCACTCTTAAAGACTGGGAGGTCTCAGAGCTACTGCAGTCATTAGAAAGGGGAAGGTCAAGCCTTCAAACCGAAAAGATCACACTAGAAAATGAATTTAGGATTGGATGTTCTCCTCAGATGTGGATTTTCTTTTTTTTTTTTTTTTTACTGATACAGAGGAGCTGAGCAATCCAAGAGGTGCTTGCAGGGTCGTTAGTCCTGTTTGAACTGCTTTTGTCTGACAAAAGCCCCCTGCCTTGAACAATGACCTCATGCTGCATGGAAAAACTGCACAAATAGCTAAATTTTTGCTCCAGCTCAGAAGGTGGGTGAGAGGACCCAAAACCAGGAGACTTTCTGCCAATCCTCTTAAAGCTGAATGCATGGCATGTGCTGGGGGAGCAGGGTTATGTCTGCCACTGTGGATGCCCTAAGGCAAACGTTCTCCAGCTAAAGCTGTCGGTAAGTCCCATGCAGAGAGACAAACGCATGAAAGAGAAGCAGTTTTTCCTTTCATTTTAGTGCAGTATATCCAGCAAAACATCACCTAAAATAACTTTGAGGTTAACCACAGGGGAAAAAAAACCCCATACTACATTTTATGTGATTCTGCCTCACATTGCAAAGATTAGCTTTCTGTTCAAAATATTCTCTAATGCAAGAATGAGGCCTAAACCAGGTTTTTCATTATTATTAACCTGTGTATGTCAATTAGTTTAACAACTCAAAAATATGTGTATTACTATAACAAAGCTAACATTTTTTCTCTCACAAATGTATATTCTCTTATGTACATGCTCTCTTATGTACATTCTCTATGAATATACATTCTCTTACGAATTTATATTATGCATACACCTCTCCCATTGAGTCCACTGTAAGAAAGAACCCAACAGGAGATACTCCTTTTGCATTGTGAAGTGTGGTGAATGGGGTTCAAATGACAGGGAAAATTATACTGACCTACCACTACCACCATTCCCATTAAGTTTTGTAGCTGTTATACACAGAAAAAAAAAAAAATTAACTCTGTTCATCAGATTCTATTTCAGATAATGTTAAGTGGGATGTCAGTGTCCTGGGAAGGGTGGAGAGCTGAAAAAAGGGTGAACAAATGAAAAAATGAAAAGCCTTGGGGGGGGGGGGGAAATCACACTGAAAACTAATTTCTACAAATGTAATAGTGTTAAAACTTTCCAGTAGCTGTTGTGCTACTTTGGTTCCCAGGCAGCAAAAACTTGCATGGCTGGCACTTGGGCACATTAAACAGCAGCAAAGATGTCCTTAGTATGCTATTAAATTTTCACAAGGCTGAGGTGTTTCTCACTGATGCTAGATCTGAATGTTTTTATCATTGCAATATTAGTGTCCTAAATGTCAGATCATACCTGTGATTACCACACACAAACTCCTTCAGTCTGGCCCTTGGGAGAAGGACTGCAATTCCCCTCTGTGCTTCAGGTCTATGCAGTGTTTAAAACCAGTATTTGAGATTTTTGGGCATCCTGGCAAGATTCCCTCACTGTGACTTGCAGAAATACTGTATTTAGTGAAGGCAGATGCTGGTTTTTCACTGTCATTCTAACAGAAACACAATAGATTTTGATATGAATAGTAATGCTCTCTAGAAATACAAAGGACAGGATTCAGCTGGCTAAACATAAGGATCTAGTATCATTTGAGACACCCTATGTTTAGATGACTTGAAGTGAGCCCAACCAGACTGTGTGCATTGCTTTGGGAGAGCTAATAAGCTGGAGAGGCAAGCAATATTGTTGTCTTCTCCCTTACTCTCATGCTGAGTCATTTAGGTTTATTATATGTTATGTTTGCATAGCAAATGTAACAAGTCACACAGATAGCTTGAGCACTTGGAAGTTATGCAGTCTGAAAAATAAATATCCTTTCCCCCTAAGGGATTGTTTGTCTTCTTAGACTCTGAATATGTCTGAGAAGCACAACTCAATGACATGATTATCTACTATATCTACAGTAGCCTTTTAATGAATATTAGTGTCATGACACCTCTGGTCCTAGGAATGTGCCCTGCCTATGCATAATGCAAAATAAAGATATATTTCAATAGGACAAGTAATAGTGAAATGAGCAGGGTACATGATAAAACAGTTCCTTTGTCATTCACTTAAGCAAAAATAATCAAAACACTTCAATATGCTAATAAACTGCAAAATTATTCATTGAGATGGTTTGTTCCTTCATCATGTCATAGTGTCAAAGGATTTGTCACCAGAGCTTCTGCACAGAGTTTCAGTATTTTTTTGCATATGTAAAGAAGTCTTAAGGGAAAACAGCACAGAAACTCAGGCCCTCCAAAAGGCCATGTCAGATGTATAAGAGCTGTGAATTTAACATACTTTGAGCATGCTAATATAGAATAATATACCTCTCTTATTTTCCTTCCTGCACTTGAAAACTCATTCTTAGAAGACTATTTTTAAAAGTTGTATGATTAAACTGAAGAAATATTTTTTCATCGCTGTGCAATAGCCGAATACTTCTTGTATGTAAACCAGACCACTACATATTTAATTGCAGGCTATAAAGCTCATTCTTTAAGTGTTCGGGTGACTGGCCAGAGGTCGCAGAGCTATTGCTTGCAGTGTTGTGTATTATTGTGTAAAATCTGTGTTAGGGTAAGAATGAAGTCAAGGTAAGGAACAACATTCAAGATTGTTTCTTTGTTCCCCTTCCACTAAATTAGAGAATGTTACACACATCTGTTTACATTCGGTTTACCGCTAATAAGTTTAATAAAGGTTGCGTGATTTACATGTTGTAGAGCTGATGAAAACAAGTTCGAGCCACTTTCACTCTAGTGCATCTAGCTCTCAACAAGATGCTCTAAACCAGAGTGGTCAAAGCTGCAATGCGCTTTGAAGAGTGCTGTTCCCTGACACATGGTGAGGTTAATTCTGCTAATTGCATGCATTTTAAGAGATGGGCCAGAGTATCTTTGCCTCACTTCCCTCCTTTCCTTCAGGAATACCCACAGAACGAGGCTTTAAAGGGATTGCTCGGGGTCTATGAATCCAAAAGCGGTGTTGTTACAGCAGGGAGGTAACATGGCACACAGTTTCCTACAGGGCCTTCACTGGAGTACCTACCTTCACGAACAGCTTTTGCAGCCCCTGCTATGCTCCCTGCTGCTACAACACCACTGAGCTACCGGAACTGTACTAAGAATGAAGTCTTGTTATGAGCATGGAGGCACTTGCTGAAATTCAATATAGTAATGTTTTGGTTAGTTTACTGGGACACGAAGTTCTTGGAAGTGAGATACCTATCAGTGGTAGTTTCCTGGTAAAATGTTTTAATTAAAGCAAGCCATTTAGTTCCTACTTAATTATTATTTCTAGGGGTGCTACCAGGGTTAGAAGTTTAACTTGTAAATGCCAAGCATTTTGTCTATCCTGCTCAGTCTAATAAAGCCTATTTATGACTTCTACCTAAAAACCATCACAATTAGTACTGCATCCAGCTGTGGAGCTCCCAACATAAGAAGGACATGGACCTGTTGGAGCACGTCCAGAGGAGGGCCACAAAGATGATCAGAGGGCTGGAACACCTCTCCTATGAACACAGGCTGAGAGAGTTGGGGTTGTTCAGCCTGGAGAAGAGAAGGCTCCAGGGAGACCTTATGGCAGCTTTCCAGTATCTGAAGGGGGCCTACAAGAAAGCTGGAGAGGGACTTTTTACAAGGGCATGTAGTGATAGGATGAGGGGTAATGGCTTCAAACTGGAAGAGGGTGGATTTAGATTAGATCTCAGGAAGAAATTTTTCACTATGAGGGTGGTGAGGTATTGGAACAGGTTGCCCTGGGAAGTTGTGGATTCTCCATCCCTGGAAGTGTTCGAGACCAGGTTGGATGGGGCTTTGAGCAACCAGATCTAGTGGGAGGTGTTGGAATGGCAGGGGGGTTGGAACTAGATGATCTTTAAGGTCCCTTCCAACAAAAAACATTCTGTGATTCTATGATATTACAAGTCCAGGTCTTCAAATGTGTCAGATCAGTTTCCAGCCCTCACTTAGTTTACAGATAGATGAAGAATCTGTTTGGCTATACCACTGGAGTCCTTTGGGGTGGACCGTCCAAGGTTACATTCCATGCAGGTGACTCCAAAACAGTCTCTAGAGACAAGGCATGTCAGAGTCTAAGGAAAACAAGAAATGTAAGAGTTTCCCATAAAATCTATTTGATACAGCCTGCCTTGGTAATATCTCCAAGCTTGTGTCCTGACTACCATCATTGCCAGAGGCTGCACTTTCACAGTCCTGTGCCATACCCTGATGGAACGAGAGGACCACTCTATCGTTCCACAGGGCACTGATCTGAAAACCTCTCTTCTCTGTAAGGAAAACTCAAGATCTATCCCAACATACACTGTGAGGAGGACTGTCTTGGCCTTTAAGCAATAAGGCGTCTGGAAGAGTAGTAGTATACAGACCTGGTGGCCCAGATGAAATTTCAGCCAGCCTTAGACAAGAAATTGTGGTACAATTCAAGATGCTCCAAGCTACACGCTAGGAGGGTTGCTGTAAATTGTACCTTGCAGTTCTTCTCTAAACCTTTTGCAGATGCTAAAGCTACAAAGCAGGCTTGAGACTTTGGGTCCCTGCACTGATGCCCAAGTTCAAAGTTATCAGTACCAAACGGTTCAAAACCTTCCTGTTGCTTAATTATGGGAAGCAGAAGGACATAGGCTTCTTTACAGCATCTTCATGCTTTCTGACTTGCATCTTTTCCATGCAGGTTTCTTTTAGCCTCTGTTTTACCAGCTGGAGTCTCTCATATCTCTAGACTTTGGGGAAGGGAACCTACAATTTTCAATTGCATATCAAGAAGTGTTTTCAAAATTTAGTCCAATAGCTTTATGATCCAGGCAACATGATGGTTTGCTTCCCCATTTCTCCAAGGCAGGGAAGGGAAATATCTGGAGATTAAACACTTAGTCTACAATGTGAGATTCGTGTAGGCAGTAAAAGAATTTCAATTCCACCATTTCCTCACTATTACAAATGTGTTTAACTGTATCACAAACAGGACAATACTTTAAGCTGGCAGATTTGGAAGAAAACCAAGTATAAAAACAGACTTTGCTGTTGCTGTGGAAAGAAAGTCCTTGGGCTAAGAAATAGAAACAATGGCATTGGCAAATGTTAGGTACAGAAGTATCAATGAGCAAAAAAGAGCAGGAGATGGAGTGGGACAGGGAGTAACACCCACTGCTGAGATAATTTATTGAAAGAACTGAAATATAAGGAAACTAGAAATGAGTTTTAAGGCCAAGAGGTCACACAAAAATAGCTTAAATGCTCAGTCTTAAGCCAGAGGATGATGGACGGGAAATAGTGACAGGAAGGTGCACCCCTGTCTCTGTACCTGTACCATTAGTGTGGAGCATGAAGAAGAAGGACATGGAGGATGCACAATGCAGGAGTGATGTTAAAAGGAAAAAGCCTTCCAGCTCAAGGGCAAAAGATGTGCATTTCACTGGGTTGTACCTATGGGCAATTAC
Organism: Burhinus oedicnemus; assembly: GCA_008921705.1. Lineage (NCBI taxonomy): Eukaryota > Metazoa > Chordata > Aves > Charadriiformes > Burhinidae > Burhinus > Burhinus oedicnemus. Next base: position 47,533 of record VFFE01005624.1, read on the forward strand.
ACAACAGAGAGTTAATTCTGCTTTGTTCTGCTTTACATACAATGATATGTTTAAAACCGTGAAGCGTTTCCCAGATTGGAGCCTAGAGACAGAGTCTAGGCTCTTCTGCAGGATACGTTATTTTGGAGGCTGGATAGTTGTGGTCTGGTTTTTTTTTTTGAGCTCTCTCTCTGGCAGAGCAAATATTGATTAGTTCGCATACACTGGCCAGCCCCAAGGGGAAGCACAGAAAGCTCCTCTGCAGAACATCCTGTAATCTGGTGGTTCATGCATTCCTCTGGATGAGGGATGTTGAAAGCCTTTCAGGGAGAAAGGTTTCCTACACTTTGTAGATAAAAGGACAGGAGCAGCAGCAACATCCATTGCTCTGGCTGCCTTTTGAACGAAGGAACTGCCTCCTCAGTGTTAGAACCAAAAGCCATGAGTATCACTCATAAGGCGGTGAATCCCAGAAGGCACTTAAATCCCAGAGGGGCAGAATCAATGACACTTCCCTGTGCACAGTTTTTTTGTGCAGGCTACTTAGGTATGCAGAGGGCTGGCAAACACAGAATAAGTCTTAGTCATTTTATGGAGTGCTAAGTGTATATCTGATCCTAAAAATGCTATGTGACACTAACAGTCTGCCAGCTCCTGCTTCTCCTGCCAGGCTGAGTAATGCTGAGTAATTCTGATATTAACAGCTGATAAAAAGAGGGGTCAGTAGTTCATTTGAGGCAAGCTGGACTTCTAGATAAGCAAAGATAAATTGCCCAGCTCAGGAGGTCATTTACAAACTGGAATAGCCCCCTCCGTGGCAAGGATGGACACACCAAATGCAGGAGCAGGAAATGGAGTGCTGGGTCTGGGGTAGGATACACAAATGCAGTTGAAGGCCAACTAGAAGTGCAAGGTGCACTGTATTGCACACAGAGGAAGCAAAAGCTAATACATTTCAGATTGTGCCTGTCAGGTCCTGATGGCTTTCAAAGGATCCATCCTCATGCTCACCTCTGAATAAGTCACAGGTGTGTAGTTTTGCTACTTCCATGCTCCCAAATGAAATGACAGCAGTAGTTCTGGACAAAGTCTTCAAACAGAAAAAGTTCAGTGTTTCTGGCTGAAAAGAGAAAAAAAATCAAGATGTAGATGCCTCACAGCGGTGTTATGAGTTCTACTAGATGCACTACGCGTAGTATTTGGTACTATGAGCCTAAAGGCAAAAATGCCCATTTTGTGATTTGAGCTTGCAGGTTGCAGAGGCATGTTTTTCTCAAAATTGAAGCAGGGGAAAAAATAAACTCTAAAATCATAATTGTGTACCTTAACCGTATTGGGATACATGGAAATAATATTTTAAGAAATTTAGGTGTTGCCCAACATTGAAAGAAACCCAGCAATTTCTAATGGAAGTCTGACGATCACAAGCTTTACTCCCTGCCCAGTCTTAAGAAGCTGTCTGCAAATCAACCTGGTAATAGTGTTTTCTGTCTTTATGACTTACCTTGTAACTTGTTTCTAGGGAAAAGACCCTAATTTGTACTTAAAAGTGTTTAAACAATTATATAGTTTATGCTGTTACATATAAAAGGGGTGACACTGGGTAAGGGAATGTGTCAAAACCTTGCCCTTGACCTTGAACAGCAAGTCACGTACAAAGGTACAGCTAAAAGTTTCCAGTGCAGGTGTCTCTGGGAATTTCACCTGACCCAACTGAAGATGCCTCCTTGAGACTTGTGGAAGGGACGCCTGTCACCAGCCTTCAGCCAGTGACCACCCATCCTGTCCAAGAGCTTTTTGATCAAGATGTGCCCCATTTCCAAGGTCCCAATAAAGTTTGCTCAGCAACACATTGCTGCAGTCATTCCTGTAACACATTATCCATAAGGAACTGGCAATGAACAGTCACTGGCAAGTAGGGAGATGTGGAGGGGAAAAGGGAAACAACAAAGAGAGGCCTGGAGAGCTTGAACACCACTATTTTTTGCTTGATCATGATCATGATTTGAACATGATCCTTTAAATATCAATGGTGGGTCAGGAGAAAAACCTTAACCATATTTTTTCAGTATGGAGAAAAATCCATCTGCACTAGTTGAGACAGAGTTCATCAGAAGACTCCAGTTTCTCCATCCCAGTAAAACTCCAGTGATTAAAAAACATCATTATGGACTCTTTCCCTGATCCAAATTAGAACCTGACACTGTCATCCAGGTAGACTGGAGAGCTGGACCGGGTGGGTTTCTAGCTGGGAATAACTCAGCAGGAGAGCAGGGTGCTTCAGATCTGCTACTGGAGACTCACAGAATAATTGAGGTTGATAAGGATCTCTGGTGGTCATCTATTCCAATCCCCAGCTCAAAGCAAGGCCAACTTCAAAGATGGGTATGGCAGGGAGCTTTATTTCTTTTTACTTAGTACAGAGCCTGTCCAGAACTAGTAACGTACATTGTACTGGAAGCACCATCATTTTGCATTACAGATGTAAACTGCGGGTCTGATTTGCTGGTGTCATTGAAGATCCAATGGCACCCTTTTTGTTTTATGTGTACAGTTCTGAAGACATTAACCCCAGAAGCCAGAACCAGCGTTGGAAAGGATCCCAATGGGCTGCTCAGCCACTGTCCCTGTCCTGAAGCAGGATCAACTAAGCATAAGTGTATTGTGACACATATTTGTCTATCCTGTTCTAGAAATGTATGGTAATAAAGATCCAAAAGCTCTGTTCGAGTCCATTCAAATGCTTAATCACCAGCATTCTTTAGAAAGGCTTGCTTAATATCTTCCCTATTATACCTCGCTGAAATTTAAGCCCCTATCTTCTCATTCTATCTCCAGGGGACCTGTAGAGCAGTTTATTACCATCTTTATGACAGCCCATTTCATACCAGACGGCTGCTTTTAGATCTCTCCTCAGTCTTCTCAAGGTTAAATGACTTAAATTCTTTCAGTCTTTCCTCACAGGTGATATTGTCTACAGCTTTGATCATCCTGGTTGCTCTCCTACAGATTCCTGTTACTCCACACCTTTTCTGAAATGCAGTTCTGAAAATTGGGCAGAGCATTCAGCTGAGCCCTTGTTGGGGCTGAAGTGAATGGACGGATTGGTTATGCTTGATATATTCTTGATCACTACTTATATTCTTGATCACTATGCAAACACCTACAAATCCCCAGGTCTTTTCCTGAAACTGATACCTAATTAGCTGTTCCCTGCATTTTGGGAAATATGTTGCCTACATTTGGGTTTTTGCTTATGTGTGAAACTTTGCACTCATCCTCACTGAATCGCTTCTTTTTATTCATTCTTTTTATTCATTTTATACTACCATTCCACTGTGTTAAAATCTTTTTGAATTATAAAGCTGTTGGCCAGAAGGATTTAAAGGAAGATTTAAACTCTACAAAAGCATTATAAGCAAGACTCAGAAGCTTCCCAGAAAAGAAAGAGATGACTCATTATCAGAAAAATATTTGTTTTATTTTGCAATTATAAATGTCTGAACAATGAATGGCCCAGCCTGGAGGGGTAAGATGAATTAAAGAGGTGACTACTGACCTGATTACCAAAGAATGGAAGGTGTTAAGGGATATGCAGAATGCCAGGAGAAGATTGAGGTTTAGGTCATGTATGAGAAGAAGTGAAAAGACCAAAAAAAATTCAGCTCCAAAAGAAAAATCAAACGTATCACAAGCCATAGTATCAGAAACAGCACAACATGGCCAGAGAATTTGACTAAAGCCCAACATTTACAACACTTCTTTAACCTCATCTGTGACCCACAGAGGCCCCAAGGGAAGATGTTGACTTCTCCCAGCTCATCTGTTACAAAAGCTCATTATATTTAAAGAAAAACCTCCCTGGGAAGCTTATTTAATTTAACATCACAGTTCAAGTGAATGGATGGGAAGATAAACAGACATGGGAATTGCTGGCAGGCAAGTGGGGTAGCCCAGCTTTCAAACTGCTGCAGAATTTATTTATTGTGAAGAAATGAAGTTCTTATAGGTGTCCTTCATATGCAGTTTGGAGTCAATCATCAGTCTGAGCTGGCTTTGGGGCACAGCTTAAGAGTTAAAAAGACAAGGAAAAAAAAATTCTGGCAGAAGTCCTGAGGAGACTTGTCTTCTTCACCTAACCAGATACCAACAAGACATTTAGGATAAATCAGCAATGAACTAATTTCTGGACTCAGCTGGATGTGGACTAATGGATCAGTGCATAGAGGCCAAGGTAATCCAGGGAGATATTTAATTTTGCCTCAGCCAATTCTATACAGAAATGCAGTCTAACAGGCAGCAGCCACTTGTGGTGAGGATGGAGGTTGATTCTCAGGAGCCGGTAAGTATAGTTCTCTGCTTAACACACAAATTGGAAAACGAGATTGTAATCTGATGCATGGCACTTTTGAATAATTAGAAGTGAGAAATTCAGTGTGCACAGCAGATGAATCTGCCAAAAAATGAAGGGGGGAAAAAAAGAGAGAATTTCTACAGTCAATTTTTGATACCACAGAAAAATGGATCTTGGAATGAACAACTACAGTAAAAATATAGTTAGCCAGAAAACAGCCTCCAAAATGCCATAAATGCATAAATGCCATGCCAAATGGTAGAGGGAAGCAAGATGAGGGCACAAAGATTAGAGGCAGAAAGATAAGCAACTTTTTCTTTTTTAACTTGTGGACAATTAATAGTGAGAGTTTTACTACCAATAGTAACATTATCTATAAAGTGCAGGGGAAAGATTGGCAATGGATTTCATTATCAGTGTAGATAGCAAAAGCTGAGGAAGAAAGAATCTAAAAAATTATCCAAATAATTAGCCTTGAATGGAGAAGGTGACATGGACAAGGAAAATGCACCAAAAATGTGTAAATGTTGGCTGGAAGTTGGACCTCTAGAATTCAAAACACAAGCAGAGAGGATAACAAATTGCCTGGACTTACAGTGGGTAATAAAGACACACTTGATAACATGAGAAGGTCTTACAAAAATGGGTGGTAGAAGTGCATTTCAAAGACGTCTCAAGAGAACCAGCTGAATGTAGGCTGCTGTTTGCAGTAGAGATGGCCCGGTCAGGCTGGGGAAGTTTCCAGGGAGGCAAAGATAGGACATGATTGAAACTTATTTTAAATCCCAGAGACACCCTTCCTACTAAAACTATTGCAGCATAGCAGAAATAAGAACTGATTCCTTTCCACTCCCTGAACATTTCTGACAACCTGCTAATACTGAAAGGAAGTATGCCAGCCAAAAGTGAGCCCATGAGCCAGGGAATATAGTAAATGCTGGCATCAAATGAAGCAACACAGGTGGGAAGGAGGAATGAAATCCCAAAACATTTCTGGGGCTTCTGGTACGGCACTGCATATTTTAATGCGGTACAGCAGAATATTTGAAGGGAATTTCTGGTTTGTCTTTCAAGCAGATGACTGCTGTTGTCCAACTGAAGGATGACATAGGATCATAGGAAAATTCAGGTTGGATGGGACCTTGGGAGTTTTCTAGTCCAACTTCCTGCTCCAAGTAGGGTGAGCCACAACATCAAGACCAGGTTACTCAGGGATTTATCCAGTCTGGTCTTCTAATGGTGAAGCGAGCATAGACGTTTTAGGCCATTAAGGAAATGTACCAGGAAGGTATAATACAACCTTCAGCTGATTCTTTGGCCTCCTTTTCAAATCAGATTAAACAAGAAAATGAGACATCGGGTTCTCTGAACTCCCAAAAATGAAATGAGTTTACTTTTAAGGGCTTTTTCTTAATCATGACCAAGAACAAATGACGTCCTGAATGCTCTAGCAGATTCATTCTCTCAATCTACTCTCAGTTTTCAAAAACTGAGAGGTTTTTTCCCCCCTCATGTTTAAAAGGTCTTGCTCATAAAATCTGAGACCAGTGTTGGACCAACACACTTTCAAGATTCAAGTCCTGAGCAGATATGTATTGGTCATGCCATGCCAGTGCAAATGCCAGCAAATAGCTGTGCTGTTCCATTTCTCACAGACACCGAGTTAAAGTGTTTTTTGATTAGCGTTCCTTTCCCACTACTCCACATGGAAAATGAAAAGATTTACAGATGATCCAAGCAAAGATTCAGGCCACCAAAGACACAACTGAAATTGAACCCAAAGACACAAATCAGTTCAAAAGGGGTTATTATTGTTTTCAGAGAATCTTTTAATGAAATTTCAGCCCACAAAAGATAACTGAAGCTAAGCAGAGCTAGCTGTTCCCCTCTCCCCATATATTCTGTGATCTCATCTCCCACACTCATTGATCAGTACTTCTGTAGGGTTCTGCAATTCAAACAGGAGTTTTGTTTCTTGCTCTTCAGTACCTCTTCATAGGTTGTGAGAAAAAGGGAATAATTTTAGAGATCAAATGGAGAGTTTTAAGGATGAAAAGGGCTCTTATGATTGCTCCTGCTCCAGTCTACCCATGTTCTACAGTCCCTTTCAGGCAGAATCAAAATAACCTGAGAAAGTGGTCATTTATTATAATAAGGGTCTTGAGTTCTGTGGTGTGAAATTATTGTGCCACCCAAAAGGAATTCCTGGCAGTCATCAAATACAGAATATTTTCACCTGTATTTATTTGGGAGGAAATTTGTGGTCAGGACTGGCCTTGCTTCCCTATAATGGCTCTTTAGATTCAGGCATGCTGCAGGGTAGCTTGCCTGGGGTTTGGAAAAACTGCACCTCCCTGATTTTATAGTTATACATAGATCCGCACACAAGTGTGGCAAAACTGATGCCTTGTCCAGAGGACCTTGTTGGGAAATGAATTGAACCCTATCTCAAACAGCTTGTTCAAGGAAATTACTGCCATACTAAAGAGATATATATACTTGTGCAGTTCCACAATTTGAAAAATACAACTGTTTCCAAAACCTATATTGCCATACAGGATGGAAGGCAGCGCGAATGGATTGCAAAATAAAATAAATTGTGCCAAAGACTCAGCACTCTTCTCAATATCTGGGATCTTATAAATTAAAAACTGAGGAACTTTGAAGCCAAAGCACTTCAGTGAGGTGTGAGAAATCTAATAATCCACAAAAACTGTACCTTAACACAGTAGCACAGGGCAGATAGTGAAGACTAGATACTCACCTGGCTATCCAGGTAGAACAGAACAAAAAGATTGGAGAACACGTCCCAGTATTTGTAATTCATAGTACAGCAGACGCTGGTGACATGTACATCAAAGAGCTCTGGTCTTCACCTAGCTATGTCATAAATCTAGATATGATAATTCACTCACAGGCTGCAATTAGAAGAAAATACAGTTTCTTTACTGGAGAGTCTGGAGCACTGGAAAGATATCCTCAGTTCATTGTATGCATCCTGCAAGTTGTGGGGACATAAACTGCACCAAGTCTTGAGATCTTGGTCATCAACAATTTCCCAAAATTATGCCAGTTTGCCTTTTGCCCTTACACCAGTGTATGCAGAATGAGCCCTTGCACATGTGTGATAAAGCAGGGCCCTTATTACTTAGTTCTCTTCCTTTCGTTAGCTGAGTCTTTGGAAATTTGAAACCAGGAAGAAAAGTTGTAAAAGCAGAAGGGGCAAACCTGGTTCCCAGACGAGCTCACAGTCCCTCTCTGGGACACAAGGAGAACAAAATATTAACTTTGCCCAATATATGACAACCTATACAAAGTGCATGCATCTGGGGAACTGTGACTGACAGTCTTTTGTGAGGGGCTGTGTTTGAAAATTTGTTCAGTACGGTGACCTCTGCATTTCTGTAGCTTCATATTTGAACAGATGTCAATTCACAGGACAGGATCAAGGTTCTTTATGTTCTTAAATGTCTTGTTTTTTGTTAGGCTGAAAGGTAAGCCTAGTATTGTTCAGGACTTGAAAAAATACACTATCTAGTTTAAAAGTATGCATCCTAAGAAACATACACAAGGTGGAAATCAGCTGGGAAACACACAAAAAATGTTGACTTCTTTCATATAGCAGTGAGGTTAACAATGTGGCCTTAGAGAAGCAAGGCTTAATTAGTACAGGCCTCCTGAAAACAGTAGGTCTTCAAAAGGAGTGAAACAGATGAGAGAGTAGAACATTTCACACTTATCCAGTGCCACTGCAAACACAGAAGGCTTGAAAATGGCAAGAAGCAGAAGAAAACTCACGCTACCTCTTCTCTGTTGGAAAGGTGGAATCAGACCCTCTGCTCGCATGACCTGGTGCAGTGTCACAGCCATGCAGGCTGGAGTCTCCCTTGACCAAAAAGCTGACTCCCAATTAATATGTACAAGGTTCTGACTTTGCTTATATGACCACTGCTAATACTACAAGAATGAATTTTTAGAAACGACTGGCTCACTTCAGCTGACAGGTTACTTATGTACCTCAAACCAGGACAGTATGATTAATATGCAACATAAGAAAACAATGTTCAATAATGTCTTTAAGCATGATGCAAAATTGTTTAATGATACAAATTAAAACTGCTGCAAAATCCCCGCAACTATACACTTCTAAAATTTAAATTATATTACTTTAATCATTTGAGGTCTAATGCTGAAAGATACTGAACACCTCTGAAAAGTTTTAGGCTTGAATTCAACTTCTAAATAATTAGTAGACTTTGAGGACAGTTTCATATTCCACAAGCACAGAGGCAGAGTTTGGCAAACAGTAATGTTATGAAACAAACTCATTTAAAGAATAGACTCTACAGAAAAACAAAGTATCAATAACAAATCCAAACATTAACGTTGAAGCCTGAATCCTACAAAGTATAAGGCTGAATCCTAAAATTTATCTAAATAATATTTAGCAATACATCAGCAATAAAAATAATAGATTAGGTAAAACTATAATACTTCCTCTAAAGTATGCTGAGGCTACAGTGTACAAACTGAGTTTGAAATTAATTGAATTTACAACAATCTGGTTATTTTTAATGCATTTAGGCATCCAGTTTTGTTTACCTGTTTTGCTCCAAAATCCTAAATATAGATTAAGGTGGAGACTCTTGATTTCCAAAGAACTCTTTTTCTAAGTCTGTGGAACATGACATTTAATATGTGATGCAAACCAAGCAGCTACCTCTTATTCACAAAATACAGAATAAGCTGAACGCAACAGTTAAGCACTTGCTGACGCAGTTCAAATAGTTCCAGATTAGAAGTATTCTTACACAAGCAGTTCACAAGACATTTAACATTAAAGTCTAAACATCCGTCTAACTCAAATATATTTGTCATGTTCCCAAAGGGTTAATATTGTCTTGCTTCATTTCTTACATGTAGTAATTTAGCTCTGAACAAAAGCAGTTCCCTGCTGGTTACCTTGGCTAAAGGAAACACAATGAACTGGTAAAAACCAGTTTTATCTCACTGCTGTTGCCTAGGGCTACAGACAAAATGAAGTAAAAAAATTCACATGCAGAGTATTAGGTGCTTATGAAAGATCCAGCAGCGCTGTTGCCTAGTGATTCAGTGAGGAATCAGCATAGGCCAATGAGGTGTACGAGTACTGAATAACATCCCCGATGACTGCTTTACATCTCCTGCAATTCTGTCATACACCCCCATGATTTCCCAGTGGTAAGAATCACTTTCAAGGGAACCTGTCAGGAAAAAAAAGAGAAAAGTTAAACAAACAAACACATCACATATAGCAAGATTACTATTTTTGCTTTTCCCTTTGGATGTTGATACTGCTCTAGATTGCATACCTATCCAATATGAAATGTTCTTCATATCTATTAATACTTAATTACCACTACAATTTTTATTAAAATACCTTAACAATTAAGACTAACATTCAGTTTTGAAATTGCAAATACGTTACTGAATTGCAAGCATTATGCTAAAACAAAATTCATCTTGTTACGCTTTTGAAAAGAGCTACAAAATCAGTGTTTATAATCAGCAACTTTGTCAGTAATGCATAAAGATACTAGGTTTATTTTACCATCCACTTTTCCAGTTCTGGGGTATTTTTGTTGTTGTTTTAGCTTTATTTCAGTTTGGTTTTCAGCTACTGGTGCTCTGTTACACAGTAGATTTTCTGACATGAAAGCTCCTCATTAGCAAGGACTGTATTTTGAAAAAGAATCTACTTCAAAGATAAAGCATCCATTTCCTCAAAGAAGAAAAAGAAATCTCTCCCCATTAAGACTATATGTGTGCTCTACTTTAGTGACATTTTTCCTCCATATTAAAAAAAATATTCATATTAACAGAGCACATAATACATATTTAGTTGAAACAAGTGTGTGAAGGAGAGCAGGAGCATTACACAAAAATCTTTTCATCTTCAACATCTCTAATCCTAAAAGACATATTCTTACTGTATAGAAGGGTAAACAACATGAACAAAAATACAGGGTTTTTTTGTAAAAGATCTGTCTCAATTTCTTCTCTGAGATCAAGCTGTTGGTACTTTATGTTTTCTATCTGGCCTCTGCCATCAATCCATGCATGATGCTTCAGAGGAATATGAAGTATCTTCATGATGCATGTAGTCTAATGTGCAATGGGAGTAAAAGTCTGTCATGACTCCCACAGTAACTTGCTCTGACAAAGTTGCCAAAAAGAGTCTCCTAAAATTACCAAGGAAGGACTATACTGTTGCTATTCACTTTATGTACAGTCAATAATACCATATTTGATTATTTTAATGAACCTTACAGCAGCATGAGTGCCAGATGTCTAATACTGTCATTAAAAATATTTAGATGTAGTATACCTTGAAAAACAGTCATGCTTCTTTTTTCAGGGAATTTCTAACAAAAGAAGCTAGGCAAGCACAAGTGTACAATGCAAGCAACCTATAGAAATGCACTTTATAAAGCTTGGGAGTGTCAGTGCGAGAAATGTATAATCCTACTATGGCCAAAAGGTCTCACCTGACCAAATCTGGTAAACAGGAGTGCAAGTTCTTACAAGGGTTAAGTGAACAGCGAGGAGGAAGGGTCCAGTGTGGGAAGGAAAAAGAGTAATTTAGATCTCAGATGCCCCTCATTCTCTCCTCTCAGCTTTTGTGGGAAAGATGGGCTCCATAAGGACCCAGAAATATGTAACTGCAAGACCTCCAGAGAAAGCCTCACAAAGTGGCTGAGATGCTGAAATAGATATAGAAGATCTGGAGGAAGAAATACAAGCTAAAACTGATCTAGTAGTTTTCAACAATT
>VFFE01005624.1:58697-205626 GCA_008921705.1 Burhinus oedicnemus
AAAAGAATCTACTTCAAAGATAAAGCATCCATTTCCTCAAAGAAGAAAAAGAAATCTCTCCCCATTAAGACTATATGTGTGCTCTACTTTAGTGACATTTTTCCTCCATATTAAAAAAAATATTCATATTAACAGAGCACATAATACATATTTAGTTGAAACAAGTGTGTGAAGGAGAGCAGGAGCATTACACAAAAATCTTTTCATCTTCAACATCTCTAATCCTAAAAGACATATTCTTACTGTATAGAAGGGTAAACAACATGAACAAAAATACAGGGTTTTTTTGTAAGAGATCTGTCTCAATTTCTTCTCTGAGATCAAGCTGTTGGTACTTTATGTTTTCTATCTGGCCTCTGCCATCAATCCATGCATGATGCTTCAGAGGAATATGAAGTATCTTCATGATGCATGTAGTCTAATGTGCAATGGGAGTAAAAGTCTGTCATGACTCCCACAGTAACTTGCTCAGGAAAAGGAGACCAAAACAAGGGTAATAAAACACGTATCTCCAAATACTTCTACTGCCTATTAAAAAGCCTTAATCTTTGAAAACCCCAGAAAACCATCTATTTTCCAAGAATGTGTTTCTTTTCACCTATTAAAATGTAGTTGTCCTTTAACAGAGAATTGATATTCTCATAGGAATGACATATTGAATCCATTTGCTAATGCATCGAGATAAATTTGTCAGTGTATGATAACAGACACCCTATACAGAGGTGAAAGAAACTGTGCTCTATGACAGTGTGTACCATTTTGTCTACAGCACATTAAAACTTTCTGCCAGTTATTGGTCAGTCTGAAATATAGAACACTAAAATGATATTCTGTCCATGTAACTATGAAAACTCTCATTAACCATGTAAACATTTGCCTCTCTTAGAAACCTATTTAATTGTTCATATTTTATTTCATGGAAATTACTTCCTCATGCAAAGTATGAATGATGCTGTCTCTGACAAAGTTGCCAAAAAGAGTCTCCTAAAATTACCAAGGAAGGACTATACTGTTGCTATTCACTTTATGTACAGTCAATAATACCATATTTGATTATTTTAATGAACCTTACAGCAGCATGAGTGCCAGATGTCTAATACTGTCATTAAAAATATTTAGATGTAGTATACCTTGAAAAACAGTCATGCTTCTTTTTTCAGGGAATTTCTAACAAAAGAAGCTAGGCAAGCACAAGTGTACAATGCAAGCAACCTATAGAAATGCACTTTATAAAGCTTGGGAGTGTCAGTGCGAGAAATGTATAATCCTACTATGGCCAAAAGGTCTCACCTGACCAAATCTGGTAAACAGGAGTGCAAGTTCTTACAAGGGTTAAGTGAACAGCGAGGAGGAAGGGTCCAGTGTGGGAAGGAAAAAGAGTAATTTAGATCTCAGATGCCCCTCATTCTCTCCTCTCAGCTTTTGTGGGAAAGATGGGCTCCATAAGGACCCAGAAATATGTAACTGCAAGACCTCCAGAGAAAGCCTCACAAAGTGGCTGAGATGCTGAAATAGATATAGAAGATCTGGAGGAAGAAATACAAGCTAAAACTGATCTAGTAGTTTTCAACAATTACCATTAGTGCAAGTCTGTATGTTGTAACCATTTCTGAAATAAATTGAATAAACCTTTTTCTACCCCCAAATCATATTCAGTAATACTGCTGAATGAGTGATCTGGTAACACCAAGTACTCTGTTTCTCAGGAAAGTTGAAGCCCTTGGACTGTTGCTCGCTTAATCAGTTTAGGGATTCCCAGGAACTATAGTCCTTTATTAAGCAACAAAAGCTGAGCAGTGGGCTAGGGTGAAAGGTACCAGTCTTTTAGACAGCAAATTATGATTACTTTATAAAATAATTAGGTGCAATACATAGATAGATACAATAGCTGTGTAGCTAGCTACTCAGTTTTTACAGATGTTGTACTGGTAGATGATGCCCTATACTTTAAACAATGACCAATGATTTTGTCTGCTTTATATGTTAGGCATCCACATGGAAATGTTAAAAAGACCAATTTTCTAAGTGAAAATTACTGAAGAAAGATCTTTTGCAATAATTTTTGCAGCAGTAATGAATGCCTGGCACATTTAGAAAGCCTATTAAAGGCAGATATTTCTCACTCTACCACACCCAACAGAAATTTCATCGCAATGAATGAAATAGATTTTGAAATTACCATACTGCATTGCTAAGACAAAGAGTAGATGACAATCACACTTTCCAAAATGGAGGCTGAGTTTCTTTCAGTTATTCTCCTTTAGAATTTTTATAGTAATTTAAAAAAGCAATGACCTGCAAATATGAAAATGAAACTACTGAAGTGAAAGGCAAAATACTTGTCTCTAGATTCTTAATATGATGACGATAACATACAAAGCTAAGTATGCCTGAGATAGTAATGGAAATTCAGAATTGCCCCTACCTTTAGTGGCACTTCCAAGGCTGTGGTTTGCTGCAGGGACTCCATTGTTCTTTTTACCAGTACTGTAACGTAAAAATTTGAAAACCTACAGCTTTACTTTCCATGTTAGAATTGTTATATAGAAGAAAAAAAAAATCACATGCTTTATATTCTGCTATATAATACCTGCATTTCTACATAAAAAAATTTTAACCATTTACAATTTTTTCAGATTTTTTTTTAAAGTTAAATTTTATCTCTTGTGGAAGGTTCAAATCCTTATTTTAAGTTGAATTTTAGGTGAAATTTGGATAATTATTTAACTTACATATCCAATAAATACAGAAGTACAGCACTAATATATTTTATATAGAAGTACAGCATGTCTGAGTGCTGTATTTCTCAGCCTTCAAGTTCAGTACTCTTAATTATATGTTTGGTGACATTTTATATATTTTAAAATTCTTGTGCAGCTATAAAACTCAATCTAAAAAAAAATCTAGGAAAAAAAATACTAGAAGTCTGAACTGTCTAAAATATCTTATTCTTCAAAGTAAAAAGATCAGGGCCAAATTTTAAAACAAATCTTCCCTATGGGATAGTGGAGCTATCAAGAATCTAAACAATTAAACTTCAGTATGATTTATGTAACTTAACAACTCATCATGTCATAACACTATGCTCACTATTACTGTGAAAATGCATCTATAATTATTCCAAATCAATCATTTGGGACCAGATTTGTCATCCTTGGTCATGCCAATTAGTGTTTTGCTTGACAAAGATTGCTGCTGCAACACAAGATGGTTCTAATAAATATCAAAGAGAGATTCAATGGATAAATTTTGGCTAGTGAAAGTGAAATAGGAATACCAGGCAGCCCCAGAACAAAAGTTATTGAGCAACCTCCATTACTCTGACAGGACGGCTGACTAAATAATACATGCCATCATGTGCCTTACAGAACTGAGAAATATCAGGATATGTAATACATGGTGATAACTGCTAGACTGAAAATCACATAATTACTTAGAAGCTTTCTTTGAAGTTATCCCTTGATGCACATCACGGTTCTTTTGCAGCTGAGGTTAGATACAGAGGAACGACAAGAACTCTAAGAAGCTGCGTATGGTTGTTGCTCTGGCTGCTATCAAAACCTTTTCTAATGATGCCAGCAATGAAGAATAGTATGTAATGTCACATCTGTGACACTGAGGCTGGCTTAATAATAATGATGAGGATAACTAGCTTCTGCCTGAGCGGAGTGCTCAGACTGTGCTGGCCCACTCAGACTTGCATGCTAATGAGCTGTCATAAGGTTTTCCATGAAGTCCAAATTATGCAGTAACTCAAAAGATCAGCGCCTGAAGTGCCAAGGCTGAGGAAACCGAGACAATTGTTGACACATCTACATACAGCTACACCTATATATTTGCTTCATGTTACCTCATTTGAGGTAGTTTATGGTCCAGTGTATGATATAGCATTGTTTTAGGAGAGCAGAAACAAACATTGCAACCACAGATTGTGAAAGGGGAATTGCTGGCCTAAGTAATTACCCATTTAAAATCCAATCCAAGTGAACATGGCTATTAATAGAGGAATGTTGGACTGCTTCTGTCTTGAGAAGCCCACTCTGAATTTAAACAAGCTGCCAGCTCCAGGAGGTCAGCAATACAGCAGACGTCAGGGCACTCCAACCATGTGGCATGCCTTCAGAAGGCTAAGTGGATTGCCAGTCAGTCCCTGGGTAAACATTTTTTCCATCAGTAAGCTCTCTACCAGGCTAGAGCTGCACAAAGCTTTTGTGAAAGTATGACAACTGGATTCTGCACTTCTCATGCAGAATCACTCAGCTCTTATGTTCTACCAAAGCGCTTATGAAAGACACACTCAACTCCATGCAACTTAATGTTTTTTGAGCTGTTAGGCAAATAAACAGCAATAGAGCATCAAGGCAATGGGAGGAATAGGTCTTTTTGACAAAAAGAGCTCCAATGGACAACAAAAGGTGGAGCACAAGTCAGTGGCATCAGTTCATGGGTTGAAAGATGTGAGCAGTACGATAAAGGGTGCTGTCTGCATATGCACCAAATTGGACAAGTTTTCTCCTAGTTCTCTAGACCTCTGAATTTGTCTAGTTCTCTCCCATATAACTGTTATCCCCAAAAGGGAATTCATGATGGAAGTGATGATTGCAACACCTTTCTCTGTTGGTTCACACAGTTTTCGCTTTAAGGCATCTGGCACAATCAGAATTCTGTTGCATTCTTAACTGCTCTTAATTTTAAAAAGCACAGATTAAAGTGGCCACATCAGTGAACAAACCTAATGGTTCCTCATTCACTTTGACAACCCATTAAAAACCTCTCCTTGGTTGTCTCCATTTTCTTCATTGTTTTTTTCTGTGTCAGTTCAGATCCCTGTTCTCTTTCTCACGTCATACTGACTTCTCCATCTCTTCCCAGAGTTTAGTGGGTGGCACAGTAAGACCATTCATTTCAAGCAATCTGAAGTTGTTTTGCCTGCATTTCAGCCTTTTGAAATCATACCTTTGCAAGTATCCAAAAGATTTGCCTACATGTACTTTACAACAGATTTTGAATGAAATAATAAATATATAAGGATAACAGAAATATCAAGAAAAAGCAGCTAGATTACCATTCCTGTTCAGTAGTCTGCTAAGACAATAAAGAGTAAAGAAGGAAACATTTAAATGAAATTACAGTCTTTGCACAAAAATAAATAGGTAAACTGGCTGAATACATTTAGGCTGGAAATTTAAAGTTCTAGATTTTGGAGAGATGAAATTCTGGAACAGTCTCCCAGTGGGAGTAATTTTTCATATGGAGATGATCATTTATAAAAGAGACCATATGGCATGGTGGTATGTAATCGCAGGAGAGGTCCCCTTTAGTCCTATGTATATAATATCTGATTCTCCTGCTACTCTCTCAAATCTCCTTGAAAACTCTCCTCTTTCTCAAGGCTCAAAATAAACAATCCAGACATACACAACTGTACCTTCTTTATCTCATATACATTATAGAGTGTGGTCACTAAAAAAAGTGACTACAATGTTTAAATAGATCTATCTCTACCACTCTGAATTATTTGTTTCTTTTCTAAGATTTACATTGGAGGCTTTTGGGATAACGATTATTTCTGTTCAGTCAAGAATCTAGTGTATCTAGGGCACATAAATTATTAATTTCAAAATGTTCCTTTGCAGCCAGCCATATACTGCAATGGCATCTGTAAAATGCTGTTCTCCGAACCTTTGCAACTTATCTCTCAAAACCCACAGTCAGCAATTATGAGATTTGTTGATTATACTCATCCTGGAATGCTTTGTAAGTGCTAAATATGTCATGTTAAAATATTATGTACCAAAAAAATTGGTGACAGCGAAGTGAAGAGATCATAGAGGAACTGAAATTTTACCATATGTTTTAACATATATTACATTTTCTTGATACTGACCAGAATAAATATGCTTATTGAAAGTGGTGTGAATAGGAGCAAAGAAAAGACACGCATGCCTGCTGTGGAACAAAAGCTTATTTGTCCCTATTGAACTGAAGACATTTTTCAAGCTCACTCACCTATGAAATTATGACTCCAGAAACATGTCAAAGCTGGCCAGGCATATGATCTATGGAATAGGGATTTTTGCAAACTGAAAGCTATCTGGAGGCATCTTTAGTTTATGCACCAGTCTTTTTCAAGTTAGAAAAAGGCAGCTCAGATGACAGAAAATGTCACTAGCTTGTGATGACCAGTTCATTCTTTTGTTCTTCTGTTACTTGAGTCCCCTTTTGAACATGTGCACTTATTTACACAGCTGCCTCAGTACCCATTAAGTGGGAAACTCTAGCAGAATAAAATGAAATTTCATGGAATCTGTACACGAGCCAAAAATTTGTATTGGCTGATTTTAAAAAATCTGAGATACTGTACTTTAGGTAGTAATAATCTTAACTGATCTTAATATCAAAATAAATAGTCATAGTTTATTCTGATTTTTTTCCTTAGACTGGTCCTTTTGGTGTTCTTATATATAAAGTAAATAATTCAGCTGGAATGTTTTATACCTGGTAAAAAATCAAAATAATTGTTTAAAACTATGTTTTACATGTACCAAATATAAGAATGGATGCAGAAATTAACTTCTTTAATTCTATCAATAATGTATGATTATAAATGAGTTCTAGAAAAAAATCTTTAAAAATTGCCCTAATACACTGTGATATTGAACACAAAGTAATGGAATACACATATTTCTACAAAAATATGTTATTTCAAGTACCAAGTGTCTTTCATTTAATTATGCTTCTCGCTAATGGACACAATTAAGCAAGCATAGTGACAAGCAACAACCCACAGTAATCACCACTGGCAAAGTTCACCTTTCGAATCCACCAGGTATATATGGAATACACATCAGAACCCAGATCTTATGGTTGTAACTACAGGTATCTTTGTACTGTACAAAAAAAAAAAAAAAATTATTCTGCATTTCTTCACCCCAAAGCATATACCCCCTTTTAGCAGTAATGTATTCAGAATAATCCAAGGGCAAAGAGGCATTTCAAACAGAGCATGGAGAGGTAGTCTCAGAAACAGTCTCCACAAAATGACAAATCGGGTTCTGCAATTCCTGAATACTCTTCCAGAGTCCCTAGACAGACTCACAGTTTGATTTGGGGACTGATTACAGGGACTTCAGAACTCAGAGATGCTGAGCTCTCTCAGATCCAAGAGCCCAGTTTTTGGCATTCCCAAAATATCATCTGCCTTTCTGCTTCCTGGGCTGCTGGAGAGCTCAGGATGTGAGGAAGCCAGACAGGCAAGCTGGCTAGAAATCAGACAGATTATTGATGGTAAAGCCGACAGTCTTCTGCCAAAACCAAACCAATTTCTGCCAAATGTTTTGATTCGATCTTTCCAGGCACCCTCTAATAGAAAATGAGGAGTTTTAAAAAGCTCTTTTGCTGTCTTGTTCTTGCCCTAAACAGAGAATTGAGGCAAATTATATGCCATATCTTTGTTGAAAATTACACAATTCAGAGTAGTACATGCTTTATTGTATTTCAATGTCAACGCTTGGACACTGAAAGCCTTGTTATAAATAAATAATGTTTTGCCTTGTCCATTCAGAGTGGACAAATAAAAATATTTTAAGATTTCATATCCATTCTGCAAATAAGAAAACTGAGATACATATATTTGTTGTTGCTTTCCTGAAAAAGTAGATCAGAAGCATGACTGGAATCAAAATGCAAACGTGCTGAATACTAGGCCAGTGCTTCTTGGATCACACTAAATACAGGAGACTAACGCAGCACTGAACTGTAGTCCATTAAAGACATCAAACACTACTCTTTAGCTTTAAGTACACGACTTTCCCTTTACTGAGCTTTGTGACTGTACAACTGAGATTTCACTCTGGATCATTAAGCTGCAGGCTGGAAACTGCAAATCAGCAGATTCTGTAATTTAAAGTTTCTGAATGGACAAAAGCTCATTAGACACGTAAAGACAAAGCTGACAGCTACAGAATATCAGCAAATAAAAGTAAGAAGAGTAAGAACTTAAAAAAAAGGGAGAAAACTTTGCGTAAAGGGATGAAAACCGTATTTGGACTTTCAAAGCTTTAAAGTGAATTAGGAGCACACATACTACTGACACTCCTTCTTTGGTTTAAAACTTACATACCTAATTTGCTACCTCAGTTAGCAGCTTCTGAAACAATTGGAAAAGATTAGAAGAAAGAGTCATCCTATTTCGTTTCATTTGAAAGGAATCTAGGTCAACTGCTCTCAGACTGCTCTGTGATGTGAACCAAAACTGTTCACACCGTGGACTGGGGACAATAGGGAGATCTGCTTCATCATACTTCTGACTGGAAGTTACACCCTAGTGCAGATGCACCCTTCCTCTGCCTGTTCAGATCAAGCAAAATCCTCGTTAATGACATGGAAGGAAGAGCCAGCTTCAGTTGCTTTTAAGACAACTTGGATTAGTTCTTTTACCAGTGGCAGAACTATTTGCAAAACACAGAATCACAGAACGGTTGAGGTTGGAAGGGACCTCTGGAAGTCATCTGGTCCAAACCCCCTGCTCAACAGGGCCATCTAGAACCAGTTGCCCAGGACCGTGTCCAGACAGCTTTTGAATATCTCCACGGATGAGACTCCACAACCTTTCTGGGCACCTGCGCCAGTGCTCAATTACACTCACAGTAAAAAAGTGTTTCCTAATGTTCAGAGGGAATCTCCTGTATTTCAGTTTGTGCCCATTGCCTCTGGTCCTGACACTGGGCACCACTGGGAAGATCCTGACTCTGTCCTTTATGCACCCTCCCTTCAGTATGTATATACATTAATAAGGTCCCCCTGAGCCTTCTCTTCTCCAAGCTGAATAGTCCCAGCTCTCTCAGTCTTTCTTCATAGGAGAAATGCTCCAGTTCCTTCATCGTCTTTGTGGCCATTTGTTGGACTTTCTCCAGTCTGTCCATGTCTCCCTTGTACTGGGGAGCCCAGAACTGGATGCAGCACTCCAGGTGTGGCCTCACCAGTGATGAATAAAGGGGAAGAAAATGAATGAATGAAGAAATGAAGAGGGAAATTAATGTCTTAGGTTGGTCTTCAGTGTTACGGAAAAGACATTTTATCACTCTTCTGTTCTGAGGTAAGTGATTATATCTGAAAGTTACTGTAATGCAGTATTTTCTTTTTTTCTTTGCCTCTTAGGGCAAAGTAGAGACAAACATAAAAATTAATCTTCAGTCAGCAGAACAAAACAAACTTCCATCTTGGGCACTCAAGCTTGGCAGCTTGCAATGACTATTTCCAAGGTATATCAGACCACTAGACTGCCCAGGTACATTTCCTGAAGGTCATTTTAGCAACTTCAACTACATGGTTATAGCTCTGAAGCAGAATAAGGAATTTACAGGTATGTTTGTTCCACACACTGCAGCTAGATGTGGAGATATGTGAACTAGTTACATTGTGGTGTGTAGAGCAGACACATCTCGAGTATTTAAATTGGACTCTTTTTGTGTTTTCAAAAGAAAGCCTCTTGTCATCATGTTTCTATAGTGGAATGATTGATTACTATTATTTGTGTGATGGCTAGAAGTTTTTTCCATTATACTGGAAAAATACTGATTTCGCTGAATTTACTGGAAATTCATACTAGGAGATCAGAATTTGACCCAATGAGGGCAGAATCTGTGATTTTCTATATGTATAAACAACCATGAATAATTTTGGGTATAATCTTTTTGGTATAATATTAGCTCTATACTTAATGCAAATTGATGTAAAATAACATAATGAAAATCCTTCTATGCTGTCTTACAGGTCTCATTCAATATACCACACTTTCTAACTCTGAAACTATGGCACTTTTAGACATTGGCCTTTTCTAAGTAGATACTGCAATCTCTGATAAATTGTATGGTGTTTTTTTAATTTAAACCAGATTTGAACTCCTGTATTTAGAGGTCAAAAGTTAATATATGAACCTAATTCATTACAATGCCCGTAATACATTGAACTTAAATGTTTCCCAGGTTCTTTGTTTTGATTAGACGGGGGTTTAATGTTCTCATTATGAACTAATACTCAGAAGAGGGATCAGTGATGAAATGAGACTAATACAGCAAATTATACTCTTTAAATGAATAAAACACCGGAAAGTGAAATTAATTTTTTCTTAGATGCTTAGATTATAATAGAAGATATTTCTTGTATTTTTTCATTTAAAATATTTGTCACATTATGCTAATTGTTTTAGCCAAAGGTATTGTTGAGCTTCAAACTAGACCAAAGTTTGTGAATAACTATTTGATGCCTACAGGAATAAATCCACTGCTTACTGGAGAACAGACCCAACAGCCTCCTATGTGCCCTCGTTTGCTAGCTAAATTTGTACCAGATGCTGAGACAAACTCTGGCTTAGGAACTAATGCCTGGAAGTAAGCCAGATGAGAGGATAAAAACGTACGCAGGAACTTTTACTAACCCTTTACCTTGAAAGTTCCATCATAAAGTTCTCTTAATATAAAAGAAGCAGTAAACTAACTTAGAAATTACAGTACATTATATTCTTACATTAAGAATTTCATACTTCTTTATGTAATGGGCCCCAATCATAAGTATTTAGGAAGTTACTTTCCAATTCATTCTTTTTAAGCTGGTTTATTTCCTTGTGAAACCCTTTGAAACCTTGGAGAAAGTATTATTATTTAGCTTTACAGGATTCACACACTAGATGAGGGAATCCTGGTAAGAAAACTAAATACAAATAAGCATGTTGATGAACTCCAGATGAGGAGCATATCACGTTTTATCTACATAAGAGCCAGTGGTGGAAAACATTCAGAAAAATCTGCTTAGTATACATTTTCTTAATCATGAGAATCAATATGTGCTGCTTCTTGTTACACTAATTCTTTATTCTCTGAGAAATCATGGGTTATAGGGAGAAAAAAGGAGATGAGGGAGAAAGAGCAAGAGAGATTGTATTTACCTGAAAATTCCTGGATTTGAGAATCTTCTACTTCAAACAACAACTCGTCATGAATCTGGGCAATTAATCTGAAAAATTTCAGAGACTGTAGATAACATGCAAGAAATTTCTAACAGTGCTTTCCATTCTTATCATCAACTAATTGTCACACACACAATGGATATGTTAAAGTGACAATAAACATCCTAAGAACATGAAAAAAAATCATTAATGGAGTTAAAAAGACTGGCACTCCACATATTCTGAAAACATAAAGGCCCTGGTCAAAAACCCAAACCCAAGCTGTCATTCAGGGATTTGATGATGTGACAAGGTATTACTTAAAACCAATATAATTTGTAGAAAATTGCAAGAAATTATAGAGACAGGCTATGTTTTGTTAATATAGCTTGTTTTTTTCAAATTGAGCTGGAATAAAGGTGGTTGCAAATGAGTGGTTTTACTAATGCAAATTAGGTCAATAGTAGGAGTATTTGGCTCACTGGTATACCAATATTAACTCCTAGTTGGCCAGTGACTTGAGTCCTTTCGAGGATATAATCTTTTCACTTAAGTGTAAAGTAGGTGTCCTCCTGTGGATAAACAAGTGGGTTGATGAATGAAAACGTAGACATAGATACACAACCTGATCTGTTGCCTCTGATACCAGGACAGTTGCCTTCAATAAGGAGAGAGTGTACAGCTGAAAGCAGTAACATCTTGAAAGCCATACAACTACATGTACCTGAGCTCTTCAGTTAGAGCTGTTTTGTAATTAATTTATACTGCTGCTTTGTTTTTCTCTTTGTCTGTATTGGTTCTATATCCACAGGTCTTTTGCATATGGACCGTGACTTAATTGTTTACTGCTTACAGGAATAGCACCCTAAATTGTTGGTTTGAGTGCAAAAGTACTTTCACAACGGAAATAATAGATGTATTTGATTGAATCAAGTCGACGGCAGGAGAGATATAATCCAGCACATATAATCCCTGACTGGTTCTCACTCAGGAAGGAAAAATACTGCATATCTGATTAGACTGTATTCCTACTAGGTTTACTCTATTACTTCTTTAATTATTGTAGCTGGCTGTCTAAGTCATGAAACTGTACCACCTATTTCCAAATCGCTTTGCAATTTTTATATAACATTTAAATTAAATGCCCATTGTACACTTTTCTTAACACCTAGCATTTATTCAAGTAAATAATTCTTTACAAATGGCTGGAACATCAATATGGTTACTACTTATAACTTTTCACAGCTTTCAGGAAAATATCCTAAGATAGTTTCACACTGCCTTAAATTACAATGTGACATTGACTAACAGTGTGGTGAGCTCTAATAATAGATCTTAAATTATTAGTCACTTACAACACAGTCAGAAGCAGAGTGAAACAGATTAGCATATTTCTAATAGGAAATTGGGACACAGGATACAAAAAGAAACAGATGAAAAGACCAGGATCATCTGTAGCAAGAGAATACAGTTACATGAAAACTTATAAATTCCAATGCAAGTAAATTAATTAAAGCAAGAGATTCCTCATAATCATTGAAATGACATGTAAAAAGATATAAACCACAAAGAACTGTGAACATTAGATATTAATATACTGTGAATCAATGGAATAAGTGAAAACAATTGCATTGATTAAACCAGTGCAATAAAAATGTGATAGACTGGTTATTATTTGTACTAGAGTAGTGTCTCGTGCCTTCAGTCAGAATTACAGCACCATATACTGTGAATATTTGGTAAGGACAAATCCTTTCTTAGAAAAACTTACAATATACATTTAAAATTTTATCATAAATTTAACAGGATTTAGGAATGGAGGAAAAAGAATTGGATTTTCAAAACCACTCAGTATTGGATCACTCAATCACCTCATCTCCACACAAAAAGTAAAACTAGGTTCAGAAGGAGCAGGGTTGGACCAGAGATCAGTGTTGTCTGATGTTAGCCAGAAAACCCGTGGAAGCAATATGAACTGAACTCAAAATTTCTGTCTGGACACAACAATAGGCTTGACACAACTCTACATGCTCCAGTTCATCTACCGAATGCAGCAGAGCTATTTTAGCTTGGTTGTCCATCTGGGCTAAAGGACCCTGTTCTCAGTGCTTATTATCCTGAACATCACAGCCTATCAGCTTGGTTATATTGCCAGTTAACTGAGGAACTGCACAGGTGCAGAATTACATCTACCCCATCCTAAACATCTAGTGATTAATTTGAAGTTCAGGACAATATTCTGTCTGCTAAAATGCCGAACTAGAAGTTAGCATTGCTGGTTCTCTGTCTAGGTCTGCTACTCTCCTGCTAAGCGATGCACATTCAACTAGAAAACAGGGATAATATTTATCACAGACATGCGAGATCTAAGAAATAAGTATTTCTAATACACTTCTATTTTCAAATGGAAGGTAAGTTTTAATTAACGCTAAACATGATTTCCTAGCTTGGTGCCGAGAAGTGGAATAGTATACTCCTTAATGTGTATCAAACAAGTTAGGGTTTTTTTTAATCTCTTATCTCTTTTTCTTATCCATCTCACATCAACTTAATGGGTTCTGCTCTTGAAGGTTTACAGTACAAGGCTACCTGCATTTTTTCAAGGTTGTTAAAGTAATAATACTTGCATGCAATATGCTGTTCCACAGAAGGAAGCATTCAATCTGACATCAATACAGATGAAAGAAAAAATCAAAGCAATTGATACATTCAAAATTCATAGCTTTCACCATTCCAGCGCATGCACCCACCCACCCATTGCACACCTTGAGTAAAAGAAGTTTGAAAAAAACCCCTATACTTGTGCTTAATAGCTTAATTGAATCACCTTCACTTTGAAGGAATATTGAAACAGCAAGCTCCTCTCATTATCTCTTGCTAAAAGGTACAGTAAACTAGATCAGAAACTGCAAACCAGGCAGAGACTAGTATTTTTGCTGTTCTACAGAAGATAAGAAAGCCTTTGATTTACAAGCTAATATTTTATTAACTATTTTCTTGATTGCCTGCAGATTAGGCATCATTTTTGATGAGTACACGCATGATTTCTTTTATTGAGAAACGTGACTGGCATCTCAGTATGACTGTGGTGTGGAATGGTGATAACTGCTACAACCTGTACCTTCAAATGCAGAAGTATTTCTGTGATTGCCTGTCTGAACATGGCTTTTGACATCAGTTTAGTGTGCTCAGCACACAATATCCTTCTTAAACCATTATGCTGCACTATAGAATTTTAAAAAGAAAATCTTTTGTATTCTCTTCAACACTACAGTCATAATTCTTCCAGTTTCCTATGAAACAACACAGAGACTGAACTTCTCAGGCCTTCAGTGGATCCACCCAGTTATCATTACTATGTCATAATCACATTATTGACTTATATGTGCCAAAACAAATTAAAGTATCATCAAGAGATTCTTTTTCATAGTATTCTATTTATGAGGCCATATTGCCTGCTTATAGTATATTTTTTCCTAGTACCAGGCTCGTTTGTCTAATACAAGAACAAATGAGGATTTTGTTTGTTACTGTAAAGCAATATATTCCAGATCTAGACCTCTCTGTTCTAAAGTATAGACTTGCAAGTTTTTCCATGACAACTTCAAACATGTTGCCTAGAAATAAGAACACTATTGAACCGACTTCAACAAAATAGCTATTACTTTATTGGTGAGCAACTGTATTTCTTCACCATTACAGGAAACATAATTTTGTCTAAACTGCAAACAAGAGTGCTGTGGCATGACATACTGCAGGCTCTATTGTAGGAATACCCCATAGAATAGGCCAGTGTAGGATAGGGAAAAAAAAAGACAAGGTCATCGTAAGCCTTTTTTGAAAGCTGTCTTTTAACAGCCATGTCCAGTGTTTCAGGCCATTACAATGTGCCAAGAGATGCTCAAACTAATTAAATTCTTGCTCCTTCTCTAGTCAAAGGACTAAGGTAGGCTCTAACCTATATGTTCTGAACTGACATCTATAAAACCCCAACTCTATGAATTAACTTTGTGGGAGTACCACCTCCTAAAACAGCTACCTACACTGGATACCTGAAGTTAGACATAGAATAGCCCTCTGCACATTTTTGTATCACTAGGGAAATTTTTAGTGCTATTAACAACATATCCAAAGCATAATATTGTCTAGTTTTCCAGACTGGTCTTCATGAAGATAATACAAAATATAAACCATCAATGAATTCCTACAGACTAACTGTCGGTTAATTTACTCCATCGTTTGGTAGCAGACGATCTGGACCCACCACGTGCCCGTTCCAGAGCCCTCAAAACTCACCTTAACCTCAATTACTGTCTCTATTCACTTCCCTCACCACAGCCCCATGGGAGGTCTAACTAAGCAGAGGCAGCACGAAGGAAGGGAATGAGACAGGCTAAGCCATACATGTAAGATGCTAAGTATATTGCTGAAAGAATATCTGAGAGGAGCTCACATATTTCATTGGGCTGGCTGGTTTAAGAGTTTGAACAGAAAATTAATTAAAATAAGGTTTCAAATTGGGTAACTGGGAAGCTTTAAATAAGAGGGTCTGATTGTTATGCATAATACAGTTGGACTCAATGATCTGATGGATCTTTTCCAACCTAATTGATTCTATGACTCTATAAGGAATTAAGGGCACCTTATTCTGACTAAGAATCAGGCTGAGAGCCCAGACTAAAATAGTTCAAGATGCTTCCTGTTGGTTAGCTCTACATCTTCAGAAAATAAAATGGTGTGGCAACATCTGGTTGTCTGATTCTGAGCTAGAGTACTCAAGTGTAAAATTTCCATGAGAAATTACACATTTTATTTCTAATTTGAAGACATGCTGAGAATTAAATCATAACTGAACAAGAGGTTTCCTAAGTCAAAATATTGTCTTTGGAGAAGGAGCAAAAAAGATGAGTTATTTGAAATCCACCACAGCTTATTTGTTTGAGTAAAAATTGTAGTTAAACTTAAAAAAAATCCTATAACTTAAGAACATAAGACAATGTTAATAGTTAAGTTTTTATATAGGCACAATAAAAAATATATAAACATTAAAAAAAGTTACTAAAAGCACACTGCTTTAAAAAGGGTATTAATGATCACTTGGTAGCACAACAAACATTTAGAAATACTTAAAAAAAAATCAGTCATTTTCTATTCACATGTGGTTTTCTTCTTATTTAGAAAAGCGCTATGTCACTGATCATTGAAATGAATACAATTTTCTGATACAACATTATCAGATTTTATATCCTAAATATTAATACCCTTGTCTGTCATCCTATGTCATCCCATGTCATTGCCTTTTTTGATGAACAAAATAATCATCCAACTACTAACATCACATTTTTTCATTTGGAATTTTAAACCTCTAAATGCATAATGGGAGACTTCAAAATTGCAGATAGCAGAATACATGGTTAAAAGTTTTGTATATAATGATAAGTTTAAAAAAATTCTCAAAAGAGCATAAAAGCTGTTAAGTGGTTAGAAAAAAATAATAAAAAGAATAAGATATTTTGAAATCAGATAAATAGGGGAATATGAAAAAAAAATAAAAATGGAAAGATGTCTTATGTTCCATAACTGAAAAACAAGAAATTAATTACTTGAAAATTTGAGAAATTCACACTTAATAAATTCACATTTAATAAAACAAAATATTGGTTTAAAAGGTACGTAAGAAAACATATTGCCAGAAAAAAGCCAGAATGGTTGTTCATGCAACAAACACTCATATGGATTCCAAGAACATTTAGAAATGATGACATACAATGATTTCGGGGGAAGACTTTTAAATCTTCTCTTTCAGAACTTAGACTTGTCCCCACAATCAGAGCAAGATGAAAATCTGCAGACAGACAGGCTATCCTACTACAAATCTTACACCTTCCTCCTGAAGCATCTGCTACTGGCCACACTCAGCAACAAAGGACCAGACTGATGTTGGATCCAATACTTCTTAGAAATCTCTACATTCCCTACACTGAAACTATATTAATTTTTTTCTGATACTACTAATACTACCTGTTATTTAATTGTGTCACATTTTCCACCCAAAAGCACATAGATTCCAGTGGAAAGATTGCTTATTAAGTTATCTTATAACTAAAGAACAAGGTTGCGATAATTTTGTAACGTTTTGTAGATTTTTTTTTTTAAGTTTCTTTTGAAGCTGCATCTATAAGGATTTCTAATGTGGTAGTATAAAAGCTATAGCTTAAGATATATCATGCCTGCATAGATATTACCTGTATTAACTTTAAGCTACCTCTTTCAGTGTTTCCATAATAAAGACCAAGATATTTGGCATTTTAACATTTTAACTATAAAAATGCAGCTAACTTCTGCAATTTGTTTTCTCAGCAGCTACATCATGAAAAGCAGGAAGTTGAACAGATGGTTAATTAAAGAGAATAGAATTTTTGCATGTACCCAAAGTGTTTTAAAAAATATCAATCTAAAAGGTGACCTACAATACGTTTTTATAAGTGAAAATTATTTATTTGTATTGAATGACCCATATAAAGGAACTTTGAAAAACCTGCTACATCATGAATGTCCTTTTTGGCTGTGATATTCAAGCATATTAAATATATTTAGGTCTTTCTATAAAGAATAAATCATTCTGGCTTGTTCTGGCTCACTATGCATGAAGTCTTCAGGTAACAGTTCACCATCTTGTGGATACATGCAAAATACTGCTTTGAATGCTTGAGGAAAGTAATGATTTTGCTAAGTCACAGCACACCTAGACATACAATGTTATTTGGCCACTTTGGGAAGCAAAGAGCTACATATGGGACTGCAACAGCAGCTATGGAGAGCTCACAGTCATTTCTGACATAGCAATATGATCTAGGATGTTTCCTTCTGCTACTGAAACAAAAGGATATGTCTGTGAAATAAAAATCTTGTTCTCCTCTCATGCAGAATCCAAAGCTTTTATCTTTTCCTTGTGATTCTGTCTCTAGTATTAGGCTAAGGGTAAAAGTTAACAATTTTGCTAGAATTAATACTTTAGAGCAGATCTGCAACCATATACTGGGAATTGTGGCAACCATATACTGGGAATTGTGGGCGGAGTACCAGAGCAATAAGCATTTACTTGAAAATCCTGCTAACTGCTACAGAAGAAACATGATTAAAAGCAATTCTTTAATTCCTAAAGAAACAGATAAAGGGACAGAATTAAGGAAAATCATCACACACAGCACCAGCACTAAGCAGTTTACTGAATGTATCTGGTTGAAGCTATGATGTAATCAAGAAGTTGGTTTTATTAGTATGTCCTTTTGTATGAATCTGAGCAATGATAAGGAGTCAATAAAGAACTAATGCCTGAAACCCTACACACCTTATAAAAATGCCTCTAGGTTCTTGTGTCTAACTAAAACTGAAGCTACTTCCAACAAATGAATCATTTGTGATTTATCACATAATTTGTATCTGAAAAAAATCCAGGTAACATAACACAATGGTTGTTCCTGGGATGATGAGGGCTATTTCTAATTTAGCTATCTGTGTAGAAGCAAGCTGCATTTAGTTCACCAGCTCAGAAAATCATAAGGTTGATTTAAGTGTTTGTTCCTTGAGGAAGACATACAAAACCTTCAACATCCACTGCTACTGAAGTGCAGCTGGGAGCAAGCAAATATTTTGCCTTTTCCTTTCATTTGCTGGTGTCTCCTCCTTTCATTTTTATCTGGCCTGTTGCTGAACCTGTGTCTTTAACTAGGCTCCGGACATGCTGAGAAGTAAAGCTGTGTGTTTGTGGCACAGGTCCAGTGCTGAAGGAACAATAAATTGGTGAGAAAGCAGAACTGCTGGATTCACACCAAATTACTCAGTAGTTCTGTAGACTTGTTAAATTTAATTTGTATGTTGTTGGGATATTACCATCTTTAATGACTTTCTAGCACCAGGTAGACTTTGGGTAACATCAGTGCATCTTCAGCTTATGAAGTGATATATAGGCAGCAATTCTTCCACAATTTGCCAGCATCCTTCTTTCTTACCAAGTTTCCACACATCTGCCACTGCAATGATGTTTTAAACCTTGAAAATAACTACAACTGTCCACCTGAGTTCACCGAGTACCTTTCCACTCTCATCAATTCCATAAATCTTTCTTTCAGCTGCTACTGTATGCCTTGATCTCACTTCAGAAGTTTCTTTGCCATCAACTGCCTGCAGGAAACATTGTGTGGAGGTTCTGTGAATTGTATGAGACAGGTAAAAGCTGGCACTTGAATAATTTATGTCAGCAGCACATTTTCAGTAACTTGGCTATCAGCAGCAGAACAGCATCTTAACAAAGACCTTGGTAATATGGAAGAAGTCTGAAGAAATCATTTTGATTACTCGTCGGTGCCACACAAAATGCAGAGATGTTAACACCGATTCCAGTAGCTAACCCATACTAATATCAGTTCCTTATTATATATATTGCATTTAATGCTGCTTTGCCCCATTTCTGTAAAATTATTTCCAAGTAACTGATTGACTTTGTATTGCCAACAGCATAAGTTGCTAGGCTGGCATTTGAATTAAAAGATGAAGAAATACAAAAAGAAAAATGAGACTGCTAGTTGACAGAACAGCCATTGATCAGTCACAGTAGAATATACTGTTTTGTCAAGAGGGCCTCTCTGATGAAGCATCATGAAAATGTAACTTGATTACCTTTCCCTGACTTCCAAATGCAACATCGTATGTGCAAACAATAACTGAAAAATCTACTGACTACTAGTCCTATAAAAATGAAGCTTCATGCTGTTGGGTCAGAGCTTGCTCACAGCTGAACAGCTTACAGCATATGAAAAACGAATGCAGTGCTGTCACTGGAGACGACTGCAAACATACCTGCAAACTAACACTAAAAACTGTACGAACTTATCTAGAATTTACTTTTTTGTTTGTTTGTTTGTTTCCAAGGTAAGGAAGACAAAATGCTGAGTGTTAGCCCCTACTTGCCTATGCCTTATAGGTGATACTGTCTCGCAGTGTATATGGGGTTGATAATCACTTCTAAAGCATATATAAAAAAATATTTCTCTTTGATATGCTGTTCAAAGTGAAAACCCTGTTTTCAAAATTAGAAGTTCTAATAGGGAAAAAAAAATACTTACAAGGGGGTGAAGATAGAATAAAAGATAGTAGTGTGCTATCTTTGGAATGAATATGATCTGATGTGATGATAATAGGAGATTGATTATATTTTTCATTTTGGAAGAGCTACTTTGCATTCCTACTGTTACAACAACAGCACCAATTATGTACACGCTTCCTTTTAACAATATTTTTCAAAGTGCTTTACAAAGGATGTTAGGATCATTATCCTGACTTGACTGATAAGAAAATCAAGAAACAGTCCACTAAAAAAATAACTAACTGAATGTCACCTGGCAGACAAGTGGAAACACAAATTTTCAAGTTTAAGGCCTGTATTATTTTGGCAAGACCACAGTGATGCTTTCAAATGCTACCATCCAACCAGGTAAGTGTTCACAGAATTTATAAAGGCATTGATTGTGCTCTTCTGACAAGCCTGGCTTGTAAGTACCTACTAAATATTACAGCAAGGAGCCATTAGTGACTATTAAAAGGCTTTCCTTTAGCAAAGCCATCCAGTTGTTAATGGCTGGCCAGAGTTCAAAATTCCAGTTTGAAACAGTCTGTCTGTTTTAGATGTCCTTGCAGTCTTGGTCTTTCCCAGCTATGACAGTTATGATAGGAGTAAGAAGGATAGGCAGTGATACTTCTCTGATATCTGGTGTAGCCATTCCCCTATGCTTTCACAACACAAGGAAATTCAACACGTAAAACTTCAATACTTCCTCATGTCTGTTACCTCCTTAGCCATTTGGTGACAATATTTCTTCAACAGAAATAGTTTTGAGAAAGGACAACCCAAGTAAAATTTTCAGTTGAGAGAAGAAAACATTCACAAGCTTTATCAGAACCAGCATTAGTCGCAAAAAATGTTGGCTTTCTCAGAATTACAACAAACAGCTAGTTATTGAACCTAAAGATCTGTGTGCTAGGTAGGAACAGCAGAAGGGAGTATGTTCGTTGCCATCTCACCACCTCCGCTTGCCTGCTCCATTAAAGACTGTTGGCTGCTTGTCCCAGAAGGCAGCTGCTCTATTGCTAATCTAACTCAAAGTTACACCTGCTACAGAAGTTTTCAACCAGGCCACAGCTGCCAGAATCTGGTCTCTCTGTACAACTCAGGCAGCAGAAAGAATTGTAGTCAGTGCAGAGAATCTGCCCCAAAATGTACAATGCAATATGTTATAGTACATAGCCCAACATTTAATACAAAAATTTATCTCTGTCTGAATGCATGCACTATCTCCACCAAAGAACCATTTCCCATTTCAAATTTGTACTAGGAGGCCACATATTTCCTTTTTTTTGGTACTTTGCTCAAAAAGTTGCAAGAACACTTATTTTTGGCATAGGAGTGACTCCACCTTTGAGTTCACCTCTACCTTTGAATTCAACACATGCAGTTTATATTTGTAATTAGAAATTACATTTTGAAACATTGATCAAATAAGAAAACACTGCTGTGTGTAAATGATACACAACAAATACACACATAGGGTTAGATATTACACGTAATTGTAAAGTATGTTTAGAAGGCCAAACCCTGTTACTTTGTACTGACCTTTTACTTTGTACTAACCTTTTACTGTTGCTTTCATTCTGCCCCTCTACTCTGCTCCCATGAGACCCCACCTGGAATACTGCATCCAGCTCTGGAGCTCCCAACATAAGAATGATGTGGACCTGTTGGAGCAGGTCCGGAGGAGGGCCACAAAGATGATCAGAGGGATGGAACACCTCTTCTATAAGGACAGGCTGGGAGAGTTGGGGTTGTTCAGCCTGGAGAAGAGAAGGCTCCAGGGAGACCTTATGGCAGCTTTCCAGTATCTGAAGGGGGCCTACAAGAAAGCTGGAGAGGGACTTTTTACAAGGGCATGTAGTGATAGGATGAGGGGTAATGGCTTCAAACCGGAAGAGGGTAGATTTAGAGTAGATAACAGGAAGAAATTTTTCACTATGAGGGTGGTGAGGTATTGGAACAGGTTGCCCTGGGAAGTTGTGGATTCCCCATCCCTGGAAGTGTTCAAGACCAAGCTGGATGGGGCTTTGAGCAACTAGATCTAGTGGGAGATGTTGGAATGGCAGGGGGGTTGGAACTAGATGATCTTTAAGGTCCCTTCCAACATAAACCATTCTATGATTCTACAACCTGCCACTGAAGTCCTTAATACATGAGCTAAGTTTTTATGATTTCCCCTTCTGGATGACAACAGAACCACTCATGATCTGCACTACCTGCTATCTCTGCTTTTATCAAAAGCAAAAATTCATGTTCTACTGGATTGTTTACTACAGCATTACAAAATATGAGAATTCATTTGTTTGGGTTTTATCTGCATGTGTGCCTTCAAAGTATCTTTCTTCTACAGCACATAATAATGCTCGTTAACTCTCTGCACTATCCTCTCCATCCGTTATTACAGGAAAAGTAGACAATTATTTCTGCTAGTGATGTAAAAATCTTGAGGACATTCTGTGAACTCCTACCCAACTATAAGCAGTCACAACAGAAGAGAAGCATGATGATCTAGCTTTTCTTTAGCAAAGGAAAGCCATCTATACAAGAATATAAAAAGTTCATTTATTTTGCTTGAGCACTGGTTTCCTGATTCCTGTTTTTTTTCCAGCCCATTGAATGTTCAATTCCCATTGTACAATAGACTCAAAATACAGGAAGGATATGATCAGTGGGCTTGATTTCAAAGATGCGGAACTACCACTGAACTAGATCTGACTGAATTTAAATGGCCCCAGGGCACTTGATCACCTGGGGATGGATTTACAGATCCAACCATTTAAGCACAAAGATATAACTTCAAATGTGTAAAACCATCCCACAAGTCCTTGCTTGTTAAAAGGTTCAGAGGCATACGTGATATTTCTATAGTTGCTTAAAATGCCAGAAACCCATTAGTTTCAACTAATTTTGTTTTAAAATGAAACAGTTTCATAGTCATTCTTTACTAACCTGGCTGTTAAAGTTGGAGAAATGACAACAGAGGTAAAAATCTCCACCATAGCCATTTTACAAAGATCAGCTGCAGATCCTATGAAAGAAAGTGATATGTTTTTAATGTAAAGCATGCAGAAGGAAAATGTTCTTCTTGGAACTATGGCACAGGAATGAAAAACATCTGAAGATTTTGAATTATGAGAATTTGCAAAACTAGCAGATTCAACTAATGTGATATGTGAAACAGTTAATAAGATTAATAAATAACAAGCTAAACAATTACATGTTAATTACAACCAGAAAATAATAATATGAAATTATGTGTTAATTAAATATGAATGTGTCAGTCATGGCCATGAGTTGAAAAATTGCTTTTACAAAAAACGTCTGAAATCATCTAACTCTAAAGTGGAATTAAAATTTACCTATAAATCAACTAAAATGTAATGTCACAAAAGAAACTTAATTTTATGCTTTTTCATATTTCCATGTGTCTGTAATGTATAGTCATTACATTACAGCATTAAGAGCAGTGGTGCATAATACAGTGTCATGTTACATAATAGATTACACATTTCTAGTTATCAAGAAGCAGAATGATTCTCCAAGCCTGCAGTTTTGTGAAGGAGTCTGTTCTGAACCACACAATAGGGGTTTAATAGATTTTACATAACGATTTATCAGATAAAATACAGAAACACTCCTTTAAGTAAGGACTGGAAGCCGTAATTCTCCTTGTCCCATCAGATATCCTAAATGTACTAGACTGTAGACATCTTGCTTTTTGCACCCAGTAAGTTTTGAATTCTTTCTTCCAAATGGTTCAGCTTCCAGAGTATGGATAAAGAACAGGCCAGCAGGCAAAAGTAAGGGCGCTCCACTAGGAGATGATCACAGAATCACAGAATATCTTGAGTTGGAAGGCACCCATAAGGATCATCTCCAACTCCCTGCTCCTCGCAGGACTACCTAAAACTAAACTTTATGACTAAGAATGTCATCCAGATGCTCCTTGAACTCTGACAGGGTTGGTGTCATGACCACTTCACTGGGGAGCCTGTTTCAGTGACTGACCACCCTCTCAGTGAAGAACCTTTTCCTAATGTCCAATCTGAACTTCCCTTGATGCAGCTTCATTCCATTTCCTCGTGTCCTATCACTGGCCACCACAGAGAGGAGATCAGCACCTCCTCTTGTACTATCCCCCTTGAGGAAGCTGTAGACTGTGATGAGGGCACTCTTGAGCCTTCTCTTCTCCAAGCTGAACAAAGCAAGTGACCTCAGCCACTCCTCATAAGTCTTGCCGTTGAGACCTTTCACTATCTTGGTCACTCTCCTCTGGACACAGTCTAATAATTTGATGTCCTTCTTATATTGGGGTGCCAGAAACTGCACACAGTACTCAAGGTGGGGCTGCACCAGTGCAGTGTTGAGTGGGACAATCTCGTCCCTTCACTAGCTAGCTATGCTGTGCTTGATGCACCCCAGGACACGGTTGACCGTTTTGGCTAAGAGAGAATATCTAAGAGATGGAGGAGATAGACTTACCACCTCTTCTTTCTTCATGGTTTTCTATGACAAACTGTCTCCTCTGAATCCCATACTGAGACTGTGTTTTACTTATTAACTATACCAAGTGCAGATCCACAGCTGATTATTTAGATGGCTATGTCTAATTGCAAATTTAGCCTCAAATACCTATCTTGTTTTCCTGTTCAAATGAGGTATCAAACTGATTCAATACAACACAATAACGGACACATTGATATAAAAAGTAAGAAAGGTCAGGTAAACATCTTCTTAGTGATTGTGAGAACAAAATTATATAATTGAGCATTTAGTCCATCACAATACATACGTTCTATATGTATTCTTCATGAAACAATGTAAAGTAATAAAATACAAAAGAATTCTCAAAATATTTTTTCAGAGATATGATTTTTAGAGGTATTTTAATAAATATTTTATATAAATAGTTTAAGAGAAAATAGTTATATCCTTCTGGCTCGTTTTGCCACAATTATAAATAAATAATAATTAAAAAAAATGGTTTGCTCTATGCGGTTAGGTAGAGCTGAACTATAACTGGAGAATATTATGCTGAACATTGGTAAAGACTATTGAACTGGGAAATATTCAAAAATAGAAAAAAGGCTATGAAAGAACTGTGGAAAATCCAGTTGTAGAAAGTTAAATCTGGAACCCTACGTTCCTCTCAATATTGTCATTCATCAGAAGTCTTCTATCAGTTGCTGCTACCATAACCAAAACGCAAACTGCTTAAATTAATGAGACTATTAGATATAATTATAAAACACAAATATTAAATGCAGTTTAGTACACTAACTGTGATCAAATGTTTTAGCATAATTTAGAAAGTTTTTAGTCTTAAAATATTATCTTATAGCTGAAATTCTCCAGTATTATTTGAACTGACAATGAAATGTGATAATCTTACTGTTGTAGGTACCTATAAGTGAGCATTTTGTAGATGGTTCCGCGATAGCTTTGCCTCAGCTTCAAGCTCTTTGGACAGGTGGACATAAGCAAGTGCTGCTCAGAAGGCTGTATAGCTTTATTAATGCTACACTGTACACTCAGCAGGACTTGCTGTATTAGCTCAAGCATTGTGCCTTCAACTGGAGAGGGCTGCTGGCCAGCTGGATGGAAACCCAGGTAAACTGAACACAAGGCTCTGGAGAAGGTTGTACAGGCATGCCCAGTGTTACAAATGTGCAAGCTTTGCTGAAGATTTTATACAGATATTTTAAAATTCTACATTTGGGAGCTTAGTACAACAAGGCAGCCACCACTTGAGCACAACTATTATTCAAACAACAAGGTATATATTAGAATTCTAGATCTGTACATATCCTTGCAGAGACAGTACTTAAATTCAGTTACTAATTATAAGGATTGTCAAACATGACACAAATACTCAAGTCATTTTTAAAATTAAACCATAAAATGAATAATATTTGGAGAGGGAAAAAAAGAAAAAAACAAATGATCCTTTCAAAAGGAAAATTCAAGTCATGTTATAAAAAGCATGCCATCACCATGTCTAGAAAGCACTTTTTACTTGCCTGTAAATTGTACACTTCCAATATAACTTAATGAAAACCCTGTTGGCATCATCCAATTAAAAAACCAATTCTTCCAAGAGGTAGCTTGGTAAAGGGAACTCAATCTTGGACTACCAGCTCAGTTTTTATTTTTTCCTGTAGGTGGCTAAATTCTGTACAAGACTGAACCCCAGATGATTTAAGCAGAGTATGTTAATGCATCAGATTAACTAACAATTAAGCACTTTCTGCTGATTTTTACATTTCCAACCTATATGGCAAATTTGCAATGTTTTTCTGGGAAAAAACAGGTTTTTTCTTGCTCTCCACAGAATTAATTTCGAATGTTCCTTACAAAGAATGAGTTGGGTTTCAAAACAAATAACAATAATGCACAATTCTTGTAATATTGTATATTTCTTGAACTAAAGCTATCTAGCAAAATAAAAGCTAGAATTTGTAAGCAGCATAATCACAGAAACCCTTCTGGAGTAATAAACTATCAAAACTAGAAAGGAAAATGTTTTAAGACAACAATACATCACTGAAGCACTGAATTCTAGATATTCTCTCTATACCTAGTTTGTATCTATACCTATATTTAACTACCACAGAGCACTATAGTGTATTAGAACATTGTGTTTTATGATACTGTTTACTGGCCATTTTCAAGGTAGATAGAATACAACATTTAAATTTCTCTTTTATAATAAAACTCATGCCTCAGCAGTCTACTCTAGCAGACTACTAGAATATTCATTCTTTTGAGATTATCAGAGTTGCTGTCTACTAAAGCCAAGCACAGATAAAGAGATCGATAGGCAAGTGGGAAGGCAGGCAGGCAGTTTTTTACCTTGAACAACAAAATTGACAGCCTGTCTCTCTGCTTGAGTGCGTAGTTTGTAATCCTGTGCATTGATATTAGGCAGTGGTCTTTTACGTCCCATTATGGAAACCACATAACCTTGTAGGATTTAAATAGAAATTTGTATTCTTAGAATTATTAAAATTAAATTTCAAAAATGTGCTGCCTGAGTCAACTTAATATTTTGCCTTCTGAAAATAGTCAGAGGTTATTTTATTTAAACTTTAAACGCTTATTGTATTTTTGGTCTAAGAATTATTTCATTCAGAGAATTGGTACATGTTATACAGGAAAACTTCTGTTCGTTAAAGCGATATTTACATTAGTAACGTCTACTGATATACCAGCAAACTCTCTCTTAGGGAGATTAAACTATAAATACCTAGCAGAACTAGCTATCTATTAGCAGCCATAATTAGATCTTTCCATGCAATGAATAATTTACTTGGGAATAGCAAAGAAAAATCAATTTGTAGAGCAATTAAATCATTAATGACTATTTCCCAAAACTATGAAATAGTTTTTGGGGAAACAACCCAAACTTTTTTTCCATTTTCTTTATGTAATATTTTCATGTCACTTTCACAACCAAACTTTCTGAAGTCTAGTGTGCTGGAGTTTTTTAGTTTAAAAGGAACACATGAAAACATAGTAAAAGCTTTATGTTAGGCCTAATGATGTATTTTGCCAAAATAACTATTTTGGAGGGCAAGTGAGATTTGAGAGAGGAGAAGAGATGTGAGGATCAGCTTGTCAAAATAACACACACAAAATCTTATCTCAGCTTATCTTCAAAACTAAACTTCTTTTCTTATTTTAAGGAAAATGAAAAATCACCCATGTTAAAAATATATCTTCATAATATCTTTTGTTATATATCTGATCACCTTGACTATCCATGAATTGTCATTAGATACCATGGAAGTTCAGACTGCTACAGAGTTTCATCTCCTCTTTGGCAACCAAGATATGCAAGCACACGTGGTAAGGAGACCTCTCCAAATAAAGTTATGACCTCGCTATGGACAACACATACCCAGACTTACGTGCAGAGGATGAAAATGGTTCTGCTGAATTAATACAGCTTTCTGTGAATTAGTATATTTCCAGGAGTGCTGATACAAAAAGAACCAGTTTTAGAAGAAGGAGCCGAATTATCTGGAGATTAGGATATTCTATGGCAAATCAGTCTTCCTAATTTAACTAAGATTTTCTATGAAGAACAGTATTTAAAGATAGAATTCTTGAAACTTTGGATTCTCAGGGGAAAATAGATTTACTGTGATATCCTTATTACTGTGTAGTATGTTTCGACAACAGAATCAGCCTTGCAATAGCCATAGCTGATTAGCATTCCCAAATACCATCTTTCATGTAATAGTGGCAGAGTATGATTCTGTGGTCAAAGATTAATCTGCAAATACATATTTGAATGAGGTCTTAATGTAGTCTTTTTAACACATCGATCATTTAATCAAATAACAACAACAATATAATAACATATAAACTAATAAAAATATTTTCATCACAAACTAATATTATTTTTTAATCATGTCTACTTCAAGTATCTGACATTCATAACACCTAAATAAGATTACTCAGGTCGATGCTGATCACCTTCGAACTGCAGATAAGTAAAAAGTTACCTTACAATGAGCTCACTAGGTTGGAATGTTTTTGTTGGAAAGCTGGAATCTAAGGCAATAGTTGATAGACGGGATTGAGAGGAGGAGTAAGTACTAATTAGACGAGTGTGTTTTGATGACAAGCAAGGACATTAGTTATGACACTCTTGTCTAGTAAACTCATAAACCCAATTCTTTATCACAGAGGTTTAAACGGTTATTGAAACTCATTCACCTTTAAGAAAAGAATGCATGTTATTTTAAATAGATCAAAGAAATAAATAGTAAATGTGTAATATTTTGCTAGATATGTAATGTTGGGCTTAATTATAGCTAAAAATAAATTTTCAGTAACTTCACTTTTCTGTAGTAATATTAGTGAATGAAGGAATGCAACTGTGTGCACAATGACAGTTCATGCTTCCAGTAGATTTGTAAGCCCTACAAAGAAGGAATACTATTAATTTTCATGACTAGAAATCACTTATATGTTTCTATCATGACACTCACCCATACAATGATGAGTAATATTATATTGTAATTTTACTATTTATTTCTACAAAATGTCCTTGTACGGAATACCATACTAAGAAACAAAAGAAATCAATTTTGATAGTTCTGCTAATAAGCTTTTTAAAGAAAATATTTCAAGCAGCTATATTTTCTCTCCTCAAATTACTGCACTCCTAGGATTCACTACATATAAACAAATATGTAGGCTAACAACAAATTTGACACGAGAAGAGTTTGCAGCTGCTGGCTCCAAGAAGCACCTTGCGCACATCTGTCATCACAGATACCACCTGAGCTTCAAGAACATAAATTCTGACTGATGCAAAGAAAAAATAAGTTAAAAAAAATTGGCTCTGTAAATTGACTCTTTGACTAAATAGCTGAACTTCCATAGTCCAGCAGCCATGTAGCATATTTATTAAGTAAAAGATTCCTTGGTTTTTTTTGTGTTGGAGTACATTACATGTCAAAATGATGCAGTGTAACTTGACATTAAGTAGGGCTCACTCTGAGAACAGATGTCTTACTTTGTTAGCATCTTTCTGAGAAAAGGCGGACAGGTTTAATCAGCTCCTCTTAGGGTTAAAAGAGAAAAAAAAACCCAGTTCACCAAGAAATAACATTCCACCTTTTTTCTTGTCCTATAACTACTTGAATTTTGGTTGAGCTGAATCTTTGTCTTCACCACTGTCACACAGTGCTGATCAATAAACAAAAATACGCTTACAGACTTTGGATTACCTTTATTTCGGCATTGCTCAATGGTTCTCTTTGTAAATTCGTGTACTTTCTTATATTTTTGCATAAAACTCTCTATAAATTGACTGGCTTGAAGAGGAGTAATTCCCAGGCAGTCAGCAAGACGTTCTTTACCTGGTGGTAAAGAAATTATCTTTATTATGCAATAAAGCAGAACAGAAATCCACTACATACACTAGCACTGCTACATTCACAATTAGTGGAATTAGTTAACTTTACTTATCTCTATGAAAGAGGACAGATCTGATACACTACAGTCATACTTCAACAAAGCAAATGTTTAGCTTTGAGCTTGAATGCTTTACTGAAGTTACTGGACTAAGAATATACTTAATAAGAAGTATATAAGTAGTATGTAATTAAGAAATTCCTAGTTACAATTTATACCTATAATGTGATTGAAATCTCTTTTGTTCACAGAATAACTTTGTTGCTTTAAGCATCATTTTAGTAGTTCAGTGTGGAAATCTGCAAATGTTGAGGAGCAGATAAAGAACTTGAAATCAATTTTAAACAAACACAAATGTGAATGAAGATCTAAAAAAGAATGGAGATATGGACGGTTGATTTCAGCTAGAAGTTTTAGATTTGGTGTAGAAGTCACAGAAAATCTTAACTGCTGAAGCAATCAGACCAAGTAGCCTGATTTTAGGAGTCTGAGTCCCACAGGTTTCAATCTTAGGCTTCTCAGTGTCTGTAAAAATCTGGGTCCAAGATGTGCGATAAAAGGGTTGGAAAAACAAAAAACACAAAATGTGTTGCAATAGAGAGAGAAAGGAGTAATAGCTTTTGGATAGGATATAGGTGCACAATATATATTATGTTGTATCTAAGAGCATTTATAAGATAAGGTGGGAAAAAGCTGAAGACCGTTTTCCAGAGTGTGAAAATATAAACTAAGAGCTACAGTTTAAACACATTTATAAACCAAACAGTTCCAGTAAAAATAAAACATATATCAACATTAGTCATATGAGGTTTGAAAGACAGATATATTTATGTCAGCTGCACAGCAACACAAAACCAGCACTGTGTCTGCAAATAACATAAGATGAGAGGCGATGTCTCAAGGCACCAAAGGCATTGCATAGTTATTGTCACAGTAATACTGTCAAGAAAAATTATCTAGCATTTTTGAAAGAGAGAAGATTTCAGCCACCTAAGTGCCATCACTGTCAGTCTGATGTGCATTTCAGAACAATTCTGTAGCACTTCATTCTCAGTCATGCCAGGATCTCCACTGAGCTGCAGGAATACCAGTCTGGACAAGATGCTAGAAGAAGAAACTCACAAGACATCCAGGATGACTCTTGCTGAGCTATTATAGGTCTGTACTTCTATTTGACATCTAATTAATTTGGGGTTTATTCCTGGGTCAGCAAATGACAAATCTATCTGCTAAAGCACGTACTGTTAACAGCTAGGAGACTGCTGTGGCTTACTTGGACAAACTTAGATGTTACAGTATCACAGAATCACAGGGGTTGATGTTACAGTATCACAGAATCACAGGGGTTGGAAGGGACCTCTGGAGATCATCTAGTCCAACCCTCCTGCCAGAGCAGGGTCACCTAGAGCAGGTTGCACAGGATGGCCTCCAGGTGGCTTTTGAATGTCTCCAGAGTCGGAGGCTCCACCACCTCTCTGGGCAGCCTGTTCCAGTGTTCTGCCACCCTCAAAGAAGTTCCTCCTCATGTTTAGATGGCAATTCCTATGTTCAAGTTTGTGCTCATTACCTCTTGTCCTATCACTGGGCACCACTGCAAAAAGACTGGTCCCATCCTCCCAGCAACCTCCCTTTAAGTATTTATAAGCATTGATGAGATCCCCTCTGAGCCTTCTCTTCTCCAGACTAAAAAGACCCAAGTCCCTCAGCCTTTCCTCATAACAAAGATGTTCCAGCCCCCTAATCATCTTTGTAGCCCTCTGCTGTAGCCTCTCCAGCAGTTCCCTGTCCTTCTTGAACCGGGGAGCCCACAACTGGACACAGGACTCCAGATGTGGCCTCACCAGGGCGGAGGATGACCTCCCTCGGCCTGCTTGCCACACCCTTCTTGATGCACCGCAGGATGCCATTGGCCTTCTTGGCCACAAGGGCACACTGCTGGCTCATGGTCATCCTGTTGTCCACCAGGACTCCCAGGTCCCTTTCCACCGAGCTGCTTTCCAGCAGGTCAGCCCCTAACTGGTACTGGTGCACGAGGGTCTTCCTCCCCAGGTGCAGTACCCTACACTTGCCTTTGTTGAACTTCATTGGGTTTCTCTCTGCTCCAGCCTGTCCAGGTCATGCTGAATGGCAGCGCAGCCTTCTGGTGTGTCAGCCAGCCCGCCCAGTTTTGTGTCATCAGCAAACTTGCTGATGGTACACTCTATCCCTTCATCCAGGTCATTGATGAACATGTTGAACAGGACTGGACCCAGTACTGACCCCTGTGGAGCACCACTTGTCACAGACCTCCAGCGAGACTCTGTGCCACTGATCACAACCCTCTGAGCTCTATCTGCCAGCCAGTTTTCAATCCATCCCACTGTCCATTCATCCAACCCATACTTCCTAAGCCTGCCTATGAGGATGATGTGGGAGACAGTGTCAAATGCCTTGCTGAAGTCAAGGTAGACAACATCCACTGCCCTCCCCTCATCTATCCATCCAGTCACGCCATCGTAGAAGGCTATCAGATTAGTCAGACGTGACTTCCCCTTGGTGAATCCATGTTGGCTACTTCTGATAACCTTCTTTTCCTCCAGATACTTTGAGATGGTGCCCAGAATGAGCTGTTCCAACAATTCTCTATGTTATCCATCTAAAACCCTACTTATATACAGAAAAAAGTATTGCATAAAACAGTAGGAAAATTAAGCCACAACATCAGTAAAGAAGTCTGAAAGGTTCCAGGGTAATTCAGTTCCTGGGAAGCAAGAAGCGGGGAATGTACAGCCACATAATTGCGTTAGATCACGTTCCACAATGCAGGAGCATAGGTCCATAAGAAGCAACGCTCAGGAGCGGACTAAAGCTTCCCTGAGCACTCTGCTTAAGTTATCTGTGCCAGGAGAATTGTTAGCAGCAGCCTATGAGTTGTAGTGTTCTCCATTCTGTAATACCATCTTTCAAAACTGAATATCATTCGTTTCTCTGCTTTCATTTAAACACCTTGACATCCCTCTGTGTCAATTCAGCGCTTGAACATACTGCCATTGAATGGAATTAATTCCTTATTTTACAGATGTTTAAGTTGTCTT
Organism: Burhinus oedicnemus; assembly: GCA_008921705.1. Lineage (NCBI taxonomy): Eukaryota > Metazoa > Chordata > Aves > Charadriiformes > Burhinidae > Burhinus > Burhinus oedicnemus. The sequence continues at coordinate 91,774 of VFFE01005624.1, forward strand.
TGCTTTAGTTTTAAAAGATGACTGAGGCAGAAGCAGGTGAACTGAATTGCTCCAAACCAAGCAACAGACTGTAATACTGTCATCCCTCTCAATATTTGGTATATTTATTAAAGTACCAACTCCTAGACATAATGAGACTCTTTATTATACTATATCCTATAGAAAAGACCTTGCAAACATGAATCAAGTGTAACCTAAAACTAAGAAAACAGAAAGAAAAAAAAAAAAAAGATTACTACTTATTACATGAAAGATTTCCATTGACTCCAGTAAGCATAATACAGGCAAGTTCGTCAGGAAATGTTTCTGTATTTTTCAATCCCCAAAGAAGTGAAATAAGTAAGTATTATTCACACTCTTCAGTTGTATCAAAATGTCTCCTTAATGAAAAGTTAGCCATTTTTTGAAGGGACAAAAACCATGGGTGGAATCCAGTCCATCAATTTCAGGTATCTAATAATCCTTTTTTGTCAGCTTAGTTTCCACCTAAATAGTTTAATGATAGCACTCCATGTTAATGTCTTAATTAGGATCTGATTACACTGCCAATGAACTGAAGCATCTTATTATCTTTCAGGTGCTTCAGCTGCCCTCATTTGAGAGAGAGGGAGACAAAGCACAAACAAATAAGTGGAGATACTTAAATCAAGCACTGCTGCACTAAAATTTTTAGTGTCTGGTACAGAGCGAGTAGGCAGTACCAACACAATCTGCTTAATCTAATCATCTAAGCTCTTCATAGCATGAATAGACAGAGGTAGGCTCTAACCCCAGCAACTGAGGCATTTAATTTTCTCCACTGACTGTGTACAGAACTACAGGGCATTCAGCTGGTGCTGATTCAGTCTGAGCATGTCAGATATCTGCCTGCTCCACTCCCAAGTGAAGGGAACAGATAGAAAACGTGTAGCATCTGCATGGACCAAGGCGCAGGGGTGCTGCTGAACACAGCATTCAAGGTGGGGCCTCACCAGTGCTGAGGGGGACAATCACTTCCCTAGTCCTGCTCACCACACTATTCCTGATACAAACAAGGACGCTATTGGCCTTCTTGGCCACCTGGGCACACTGCTGGCTCATATTCAGCTGGCCATTGACCAACACTCTCAGCTCCTTTTCTGCCAGGCAGCTTTCCAGCCACTCTTCCCCAAGCCTGTAGTGTTGCGTGGGGTTGTTGTGACCCAAGTGCAGGACCCGGCACTTGGCCTTGTTGAACCTCATACCATTGGTCTTGGCCCATTGATCCAGCCTGTTCAGGTCCCTCTGTAGGGCCACTCTACCCTCAAGCAGATCAACACTCCTGCCCAACTTGGCGTCATCTGCAAACTTACTGAGAGTGCACTCGATCCTCTCGTCCAGGTCATTGATAAAGATATTAAACAGAACTGGCCCAAATACTGAGCCCTGGGGAACACCATTTGTGACCAGCTGCAAACTGGATTTAACTCCCTTCACCAGCACTCTTTGGGCCTGGCCTTCCAGCCTGCTTATTACCCAGAAAAGAGTACACCTGTCCAAGCCATGAGCAGCCAGTTTCTCCAGGAGAATACTATGGGAAACAGTGTCGAAGGCTTTACTGAAGTCCAGATAAACAACATCCACAGCCTTTCCCTCATCCACTAAGCAGGTTACCTTATCATAGAAGGAGATCAGGTCTGTCAAACAGGACCTGCCTTTCATGAACCCATGCTGACTGAGCCTCATCACCTGGTAGTCCTGCATGTGCCATGTAGTGGCACTCTGTTCCATAACCTTACCCAGCACTGAGGTCAGAATGACAGGACTATAGTTCCCCAGATCCTCCTTCTGGGCCTTCTTGTGGATGGGCATCATGTTTGCTGACCTCCAGTCAACCAGGACCTCCCCGGTTAGCCAGGACTGCTGATAAATGATGGAAAGTGGCTTGGTGAGCACTTCTGCCAGCTCCCTCAGTACCCTCACGTGGATCCCATCTGGCCCCATAGACTTGTGTACGTCTAAGTGCTGTAGCAGGTCCCTCACCATTTCCCCTTAGGTTATGGGGGCTTCGTTGTGCTCCCTGCCCCTGTCTTCTAGCTCAGGGGGCTGGGTACTCAGGGAACAAGTGGTCTTACTGTTAAAGACTGAGGCAAAGGTGGCATTAAGTACCTCAGCCTTTTCCTCATCCTTTGTTACTATGTTTCCACCCCCGTCTACTAAAGGATGGAGATTATCCTTAGTCCTCCTTTTATTGCTAATGTATTTATCAACTTTTTTTATTGTCCTTAACAGCAGAAGCCAGGTTAAGTTCTAGTTGGGCTTTGGCCCTTCTAATTTTCTCCCTACATAGTCTCACAACATCTTTGTAGTCCTCATGAGTAGCCTACCCCTCCTTCCAAAGGCCATAAATTTTCCTTTTTTCCCCTCAGTTGCAACTATAGCTCTCTGTTCAGCCAAGCTAGTCTTTTTCCCCTAACAGCACATGGGGACAGCCTGCTCCTGTGCCTTTAAGACCTCCTTCTTGAAAAACATCTAGCCTTCCTGGATTCCTTTGCCCTTCTGGACTGTCTCTCAAGGGACTCTCTCAACTAGGCTCTTGAAAAGACCAAAGTCTGCCCTCCAGAAGTCCAAGGTGGCAGTTCTGCTGATCCCCCTTCCTTGCTTCTCCAAGAATCGAAAACTCTTATCATTTCATGATTGTTGTGCCCAAGATGGCCCCCAACCATCACATCCCCCACAAGTCCTTCTCTGTTTACAAACAACAGGTCCAGCAGGGCACCTTGCCTAGTTGGCTCCCTCACCAGCTGTGTCAGGAAGTTATCCTCGACACACTCCAGGAACCTCCTATAGACTGTTCCCTCTCAGCTGTACTGTATTCCCAGCAGACATCTGGTAAGTTGAAGTCTCTCATAAGGACAAGGGCTAGCAATCTTGAGACTTCTCCCAGCTGCTTATAGAATATTTCATCTGCCACTTCATCCTGGTTGGGCGGTCTATAACAGACTCCCACCATGATATTTGCCTTGTTGGCCCTCCCCCTGATTCTTACCCATAAACACACAACCCTACTGTCACCATCATTAAGTTTCAGACATTCATAACACTCCCTAACATACAGGGCCACCCCACCGCCTCTCCTTCCTTGCCTATCCCTTCTGAAGAGTTTACAGCCAACCATTGCAGCACTCCAGCTGTGCAAGTCATCCCACACATATATGTGTGTGTATATAATATAAATACACCCCTATACATAAAATAGATATTCTGGAGAGATGAAATTGAAGTGTTTTTCTCCCCTTCTCAGTTGAATGCCCTAAACAATAAACTGAATGCCCTTGGCCAGCTCTGCCTTTGGTTCAAGGACTATTGATGACTCACTGCAAAAGAGGGTTTAGAAAGCATTCTCACCCAGGAACTCAAGATGTAGTTTTAAGTTCTCCCAAGTTAAATAAAGCCTGCAATCCAGAGCTCTCATTTCCTAAATGAGTTTTCCAAGTACTCATCTTCTGTAGAGCTTTTGGATTTCTCCAGAAGACCTACATAAAATTTATTTATCTGTTCACTAAAACAAATGCACAAGAACTTGTAGGCTGATGATATATAGGATTCTGTCTTCCCAGAAAAGGTAATTCTCAGCACGTATGAAGCATAAGAGGAGTTGGGCATCACTTAAGAAATGGTAGACAGTTTTGGAAAGTATGCAGAATGTCCTGACTTATCTGGGATCTGGGCAGGACTTAGGCAGAATGGGAAGCAGTTTGGATTTTTGCAGGTATTCTGCAGTTATGAAGAAACGGCAGCAAACATTAAGATTTAAAGTAAGAAAACACTTCTATACTGTGAGTGTGACTGAGCACTGGCACAGGTTGCCCAGAAAGGCTGTGGAGTCTCCACCCTTGAAGATGTTCAAAAGCTGTCTGGACACAGTCCTGGGCAACCAGCTCTAGATATCCCTGCTTGAGCAGGGAGGGCTGGACCAGATGATCTCCAGAGGTCCTTTCCAAACTCAGCCATTATGTGATTCTATAAATGTGTTTTGAGACAATATTGGAGTTCTTTTAATTTCATTGCAGTTATCTCTGTCTAAATACTGACAGAACGCAAAGTCCACTAAAAATTAAACTCATTTTGGATAAAGACAAATGTTTCAGTTAGATCAGCAGCAAATATACAGGAAATCAGAGTAATCTTTGTATACGTCCATGTGGTTGTATTGATTTGATAATTTCGGTACTGGGTAGATAATTTAATAATCCTTGATAAAAATAAAAATGTAGTACTGACAAACTTTTATTCACCTTTATAAATTCAGTCTACTTATATAAATTATGTGTAAAGTATGAATCTACTGTAGCTGGTATTTTTCTAAAAATGCCTACCTGCTCCATAAACCACTGAGTAAACTACGCGCTTTGCTTGCTCTCTGTCAGCGTGTTTCACTTGTTCACTTGGAATTCCCTTCCTAAAGAAACAAACATAAGTCATACATTTTCAGTTAAAACTAATTTAAGTTATCCCCACAGAAAAGGTATTTAAAGTCAATAACCATTTAATAACTACAGACTTGTAAGATATGAACAGAAGCATTTAAGGGCTTTTGTCTTCAGCCAGGAATGCATAACTTCTTTACAAATTTTGGTGGTGATAGTCCATAGTAAATGAAACTCTCTAATTTAATCTTCATCTTCTCCTTTTCTTTTCTTTTTAATCAAATTCTTGGCTAGGAAAAGTCCTACTACTATGTTATCAGTTCTTTAGGTTGAAGAGGATTCAATATTGACTGATGAGAAAAATTAAATCTTTCCAGCAATAGCATTTCTTCAAGATGTGACATATATAAAGACTCAAATCATAAGTCTGATCTAAAGCTTATTTAAACAAAGGTTATATCAGAGCTTCACTAACAGGAACACCAGTCATTATTCTTGATAAAAGATTGGATAAGAGCATGCACCGAATCTCTCCATAGGTCGTACAGAGCTCCACAACACAGATGCTTCACAAAACAGCAGCACTGGCTGTTTCTTAACTAGAGTGTAGCTAGCTTACTCCCAGCAAAGTATCATCCTTCCCGGTTCCCATTCACTCACCAACTGATATAAACAGTCCTACGAAAGGGCTAGTGGATTTCCAATTTGCAAATAAAAAGCTAGGACTCTACAATCATCAGGTATGTGCCACCTATTCTTTTTCTATCCAAATGTAGCTTCAGAAAGAATGCTGACCTTATTGACAATTGACAGCACTGAAGAATGTTGATCATTTGGTTTAAATGGAAGTGCATTGGCGGAAATCTCAATCATCTACTCACACTCTGAAAACAAATACCTACACAAATTGTATTTGGAACACAGAAATGCATTGCTATTGGAGATGCTTGGTGACATATGCACAATTTGTGAATAAGTCTCCTCAGGAGTGTGCTCATAATGATTTGGTTGCATTTTTAAAAGCAAAGTTTGCTATGCTTTGTTATGAAAGTTTTTTTGCCATGAAAAATGCTTTGTCATGAAAGTTTTGGCTGAAGAGCTCTGAGAAAATGGCATATTTCTGTGTATCTTTTTGAAGAAGAGTCTTTCACCATTATTACGATATTCAAACACCTAGAAAATAAGCAGAATGACGAATTTTTGCTTGCTTGGCCCATACATTGATTTTAGTCAAGCCTATGCACAGTGCTGGTATAATTAGGCACTCTGAATGATAACCAGGTAGACCTTGCCTGCAATCAGATTTAACCAAGTCCTTATGGCAGTACAGATTTTTTGAAGAGCAAAAATAAAATTGAGTATGATTTCAAACCTTCATTGGGCAAATAGTTTTCGGGTTTGTAGAAGCTTGCGTTGTTCCTTTGAATGCTACCAACTGCTCAAAGATAAAATGGAATTTTCACTGCTCCTTTTAGGATGAGACATGAAGAATTGGATAATCTAATACATAGTGTTTTCCATCTGTAATGAAGACTGTTCCCACTTAAGTCAATCATTCTGGTAGTTGGAGACTGTTATAATTTGCTGCCTTAGTTACACCAGGTCAAAAGTTCATGGCTCTTTTGAATAAAGTAGGCTGAGATTCCCAAATGTACCTGAATCAGAGGACAAAGTGGCAACTGGAACTAATAAGTGCAGAATTAGGAAACTAGACATCATTAAGGATTTCCTGAAGCAACCTCTGGAATAAAGTCCGCAGGAATTTCCTGAAGAACCTGGCAGAAAGCTACATATACACTTGAGAGAGCATCTATCCAGAATCAGGAGGGAAAATAGAATCTGATAAAGACAGCGGAACTTACCTGAGGAACTTTCTGAGAACCAAGACTGAAGAATGCTGAAACTAGGGAAACAATACAAAATGTAGTACTGCTTTCCTAATACTGCATAATTTGAACTAGAGGCCTGGAGAAGGCAAGAGATAGGAGTACAGCAATACAGTTTACTTGCAGATTTACTCAAGTCTGAGGCCAGAGACAACTGAGAGCCAAGGGGTCAGCAGGGGGTGAGCATGTTAGCTGCTCACTTCTCTGAAGAAGACAGACTGTAATAGAAAGAACACAGTGGGTAAGAAGTCATGGAGATCTGTAGAGGAACATACATACTTATTAGATCATGGTACTGAGGAAGACACAAGACGAGAGTCTTGCTGGGAGGGACTGGTGGTTCTACAGAAACAGTGAAAGAAGACGCTAGAACAAAGTTGATTATGTGCACAGCAAGATCCACCGCTAGGATTATAAGGATGATTTTGCATTATCCAAGCCTTCAACTTGAAAGGGCTGACTGAGAAAAACAGAAATAGACTTACTGTTGTAATCATGATGGGCAGTGTCAGGAGGAGGATCCTGTGTTTCCATTGTAAGTAATCACAATAAAACCTTGCCTAACACAGTTATCAGTGCAGATGTACATGCATCGCGATCAAGGCAATCACAACAGTCACTTAGCATTTCCTGATCTTTGGTTATTCATGAAATACATGAGAAGCAATTAAAATTTCAGAGCTTTATGTCAAATATTTCTTTTAATATAACGCTAAAAACAAAAGGGTCAGTCAACACCTCCCAGTGTGTCAGAGTGGGAAATGTGAGCACTTGGGAGAGAGTCATTACATCTAGCACTCTGTATATTTGTAAATTTACGTACCACATTCAATAATCCAGAATAATATAGTATGAATGTGCCATATAAATCACAAGCGCTTGAGCAAACAGAAGTCATTCAGAAGTCGTTTATCAAAACTATTCCTTTTTTTTGCCCCTAATAATGAAAATGTTTTTTTCTGCTTGTATTGACAATGATTGGTTTCTATCTAGGATGCTTGATTCCTTCGGTAATACAGAATGGCATTCCTGCAGTCTGAGGTGAAGACTATTTATTCCTTTGAAAAACAAAACGGGGGGCAGGCAATTTCTCAGAAATGCAGCAGCCATGTTAGAAGTCCCCAGTGGGCTTTCTTCTTCAGACTGTTTCCTCTACAAACAAATTTATATTTGTGATAATAATTTGTTTTAGTGGGTACCGTGAGAACGTATTTAAAGTTAAAACTTTTATTTTGGCTTTGGACTCATCACGGAATACCATGATATTGAAAAGGAGACATTGTTATCTTCTTACTTGTGTAAGAAATTTTTAAGTTACAATCACTAAACAACCTATCTAATGCATGAAAAATTGTAGTATGATGTAAAATAGATCTATAGTGGAGATGCATTATTTTAAAATAAACCTGAATCTGAAAAAACAAGCTGAATGGGCATAAAAAGCCTTAGCTGCTGGGCCCAGACAGAGACAGGCTTCAGCTCATCCAGTTCTGTATGTACATCTGGAGGAACGGGAAGAATGTTAATGCAATGTAATAGAAATTCATGCAGAAAAAAAAGCTCAAGAGGTGAAAGAATTTACTGCAGGTTTTGTTGTGGAAATAGCACAATTTCTGAAGTCCTGCAGGAAATACATATGCAGTTATTAGTTCTAGCATGAAACACATTTTTCCATTTTATGACATCCTTCTCATCACTCTCTCCGTCTCAAATACACTATTAGTTCAAGTTTTTAATCAATATTATCATCTTCAAATTCCTCCTGACTTGCCATCTCCAAATGTGCAACATTTCACCTCCTACAATTCTGTCCTTGCCTGCATACTTGTCTCAGTCTATATCCACATGTCCGATTTGTTTGTCCTTTACTTTTCTTTGTTTAGTACTGCTTCGCAAGTACTTCGCTTTGTAGTACTTTACCTGATACATATATATTAGGTAGAATAAAGAACGGACTTCAGTGCTAGAAGACATGTACGGATTAACAGAACTCATTAGTCTTGGAAGGAGCTAGCAGAGCTAAACAATCTCAAAAGGTCTGTGAGGACAGTAAAACAACTTACAGCTGAAAATTGTAGAAAATCTGACAAACATAATGAGAGTAGAGATATACAAACTCTTTAAAAAGGTGGTTCTACTAAGAACTGGGCTGTATGCCTAAAAGGGAATAGCTGCCTAATTCTTCGAGTGAAAAAAATAGAGAAAAATTTCCTAGTGAAAGAGTGAAGAAGGATAACATCAAATTATTAGTAAGAAACATACAGAGCAGACATTAAACTTAAAAACAGGCATATGTAATTTATTACTTTTTCAGAGATAATATCTTGAATATTTTCTATAATTTCTCCAAAATTCACTATATGCTTTCATATATTAGTAGGGTCTAATGGACATCTCAAGGAGTTTCTGCTGAATTAAGTCTTTAGTCTTTAAATCATATGAATACCAAGTTTCTTTATACCCAAGAGAAATAAGGCAATCATATCTGTAAATTTAAAAAAGCTTAACTATAAACTAGAATAACACATTTAATAGAGAGTAGAGATCTGGATGGATTTATTTTTAACCCATGCAGAATATTAAAAAGAAAGAATTAATGCAAATTTTAGTATACAGAAATAAGCACACACAGCATAAAGTATACGAACACCAGAAAAAAAAAAATAATCAAAGAGGCCACAGAGCATAAAGTTTGAGCAATGCCAAAAAAGACTTTGAGAACAGGTAGAAACGGAAGGAAATCAGTCTTAAAAGAATGCGATAAGACATTTCAGCATTTCTGGGAAATGTTGTATAGTGACGGAAGTCGTCTGTTTATGTACAGGAAAAGGCAGAACAAACTTCTCAAACACAATATCTGGCAGACATGCGTTGCCTTGATCCGCATTACATTCCAGCCAAGCTAAGCCCAGTCATAATAGCCACAAAGCTGTTGGCCACTTTCCTGCATCTGCCAATTAATCCAAATCCTAGCTGTGAGTTGTTGATGTGGGAAACGAGATGGAGTGCCATTAAATTCATTTTATATATGGTCATTAATGTCCAATAAATGAGTGAATATATGAGTGAATATGCATTTGTTCATCTGACTGCTTTTACAGCTTTTTAAAAATTTCATCAGTGAACTATATAAATCTCTCATTTTTAATCACCTGTTGCTATTTAATAGCAGATGAGGGTTGTATATTTTCTAAGTTTGTGCCTGGAGCTTTGTGCTGGCATATGAAACTGGTACAGTTAGTTTATGTAATTAGTGACAATTGCAAGCTTTAGAAAAGCTCAGTTTTACAGTGGTATCACTACTGGGTATATTATGTAGGAGGTAAGTTCTGAAAGCTTACTTTTTCAATTACATTTGTTTTATTATACCTAAGGCAAGCAGAATATATACCACAATGTATGTCAGCATCCTAAACATACTGAAAAGATTGGCTACACATAACCTAGCCTGCTAACTGTTAATGCAATGCACAAGAATAAGCAATTTCTTTGAAAGTTGCTATTCCATGACTAATGGAAAATGCTGACAAGGCTCAGGCATAAGTTGTCTCAGACATATTTAAGGCAACATGTGGAAGCAATCTTGGAACAACTTTTGCCTGGCTAACCTCTGCTATAAAATACAGAAAAGGAACAGTTTCCCTGAAGCCACTGTCATATCAAAATAGATCACTACTTTTGCCTAACATGTAAATCAAGAGCCAGGCATAAGGTACATGAAATTAGCCCATCTAGATATATTTATCATACACAGTTTTAATGTATGGTTTGATACAGAATGCCCAGTGACAACCACATATATGACCATATATGTGCCTTCTATAACTATGAGTCATTTACACAACTACGTTCTAAACAAAAAGTAGCTAGATTGTCTTCCTCATAGAAAGAGCGTAGAGACATCAGGATGAAAAATGAAATTTGTCTAGACTGCACAGAAGAGTGGAAATAAAGTTAAGACACTTTTCTAAAAAAAGGAAAGAAGCATCTACAAAGACTGAAATGCAAACAAACACCTTGTCAGAAGGGAAACAGCAGGTGAAATAGCTAACAGAAAGACAGACCTTTCTGATGTAACCTAAGTATATATTAACTCACTTTTTAATTTTATTTCTCTATGTCACTTCTAAACACTTCTCATGTCTGATTCAGATGTTATGTCAAATGTTTGTATTTGCATTTTTATTGTAACCTGGTTTGTATAAGTGAGATATAAGGTCACAGAATAACACAAAGAAATTCCTCACCCAAGGATATGCACCAATAAATGAATTAACAAACTAGGGCACCTGGGTATCTTAAGTAGTACACTAGATTCCTCACATCTCCTCCTCCTTATCTGACGTGTAATACACAGGGTCCGCATTTCAGGTATATTTATTTCCACCCTGGCATTGAGGGAGGCAGAACTGTCTTCCAGTAGCCACCACACACATTGGAGAATCTGTGGCATGGATCTCCCATGTAAATATAGGGGGTCATGTACTGAAACATAGAGAGGAGAGGGTCACAAGCTCCCACTTAGGGAGTTTAAATTTGTGGTTTAGTTTAGAGGGTTTTAGAAAACTTTTAGTTGTGTTCAACTTCTTTGAATGAAAGACTACAGCACTGCCAGCTTAATGTCACCTTCCTATACTACAGCCAGCTCTGCAACATTTTTGTCATTGTGTCTCTTTTCCCTCTTTGTATACCATTCTACCAAGCTGCATTTTAATTTGTTTTATATCTAGTTAGCACCAAGAAAAGCTTTATAACCCCTATAAAACTCTTTTGCAAGACTCCAGAAGCACTTTAGGATTTTAAGAGTCCTTCCAGAGGTTAATCATAAAATAATCTATTTTGTCTGAGTAACCTCTATAGTGCATTGCATGAAGATTTATTTCATTAGTCCTCAACCTTCTTTTACAGAACACGATATCTGGCATTCACGTATTTTACAGAAGATAAAGACATGTCTTTGCAGTTTGCTCTATGGGCCTGAAGTCTTCTGTTGCTACATTTTAAAATAGCAGTGAACCAGATAAAGAAATTGCAACAAGGTCATGTCATAAGTCATAGCTATCAGTAACAATTTGTTGAAAGATCCATTTGGGAGTAAAGTGATCCATTATCTTTAGGAAGATATTTATCTGCATGTTGATGTCCCAGATATTGGATATTGAAGAGGTAAATTAGCACTTATTTTCAGTGCTCTTGACAAAAAAGGTCACTGAGAGATTTTTCTTTAAAAATGCACAATTCTGGGCAGTTAGAACAGAAAGTCCCTGACATCGAAGAAGGTGCTTGAAAGAGCACATCCTACCCTGCAATCTTCACCTTTTCTCTCCTTCACTCCTGCAGCAGCAACGAAAAAGGGCTTTCTTCTCACATCCACAGTCTCTGTTACATAGGGAATTCCACAGACAAGCGATATTTATTTTTGAGTCAGTTGATTGCTGAAGGAATTAACTAACTAGAGGGCGTTCTTATTTTAGGGTGTTCGGGTCTGTGAGTACAGAACACAAGGAAGCCAGGGTAACTAACTCCCAGCTTCAGGTGCCAGTGTGAACATCACTGAAAGAATAAATAAATGAAAACAGATTAAGGGGTCTATACAAATTGGGATGATATAAAATTTGTCAGAGGCCATTTGTACAAAACAATAATGTCAGGGATCAAATGCAAATGAATGCTCTTAGAGTTCTTTCTTCACTTATCACATCTACTTTTCAAGCTTCTCTGTAAGAGGCTTCAAATAGTTAATGAGGAACAGAATCCATTTCGGGAGATGATACAGGTAGCTGTAGCAGAGTATCAAATAATTACCCATCTTGGACCTGTTAGAGGTCTCATAACTTTATAAAGAAATAGATGGATCTTCAGAGCAGGCTTTAGACAAATACCAGAAAAATGAAACAGAAGGAAACAGAGTTCTTAATATGTAATCAAAAGATGATGTAACTGCCATCTCAGATATTACATGGAATAAAACCATGGATCTATAATATTGTTACAACAATGTAGGTTTGGTCAGGAAAAACAAGCAGGGAAGATGGGAGATGTCACACTACATCAAACTGCATCTACATAGTTCAGAAAAAAGTAAGAAGCAGACTTTTAAATGTCTTGGTAGGGCAACCAAAAGAGGACAAAATCAGTCACGCTATATATGACGGTGTTGAACAGATGGGTTCTGCAGAGAGGGATGAGATAGTTCATATCCCATCTCTCAATCTTCACTAAAAACACCTCTTGCAGCTTAAATTTCTATTATGCCTACAATCACGCTGAATTAAAGGCAAAAGTACAAGTGAAGAATGAATTGCCTTTGTATTCTTGATTTTATCAAGATTTAGCTTGACACTAAAGTTAATTCAGTTAAATGAAATAAATTGAAAGATTTTATTAAGCTCTGGAGCGTGCTCATAAAATGTAGCATTTTATCAAAGTCACTCTAGAAGGAGATGATTATTTAGAGAGAGCTCTCCATGAAATTAGCCATGCCAAATGTTATCAGACACCACAAAACAACTGAGGGCTGTCCAACCTCCTCAGGGCTTGCTTTTTCACTAGTTTGTGTGTTAGTTGTGGTGGTGACAATTCTAAAACTTTATTTTTCGTTTATTCTAGAACACTAAGAAAGCATTTAATGTGCAATAATAATAATAAGCTTCCACAATGACATAAAATTAAGCTGTCTGGTTAAACTTGTCATTAACAACCTGGTTTATTTAAAGCTATTGTTTAGCTCTTCTAAAAACAAAAGCCATTATGCTTCCTGAAAACTCTATTCCCTCTGCCTTATCTGCTAGTTTAAACAAATGTCACAGCTGCACTTCTCCAAGAGACTGTAAACTACAAGATGAAATTTCCATAAGCTGCCATACAGACAGTCTGGCAGAGTGCAAAGCAAGACAAGTGTTAAATTTCATTAATATCAACTATTGCAAGTGAGCTTTCAAAACAGATAGAAATTACTTTGCTGCAAAAGTAAAACTGTTAAAATATTCCACACCAACACCCATGAGGCATTGAACTCAGAGCTTAAAATGTTTTAAAACTCTGATTCTGAGAAGGCAAACCAAACATTCTCCCTTTACTAATTTTCAGCATTTACAGTAGTTATTTTTTGGGGGGAGGGATGGACAAGGGAGTAGAAGGGAGTAGGTGGATAAAGCAATAGCTAATTAAACCACTCCATAAATGCTCTTTGAAAAAACATACTGCAATAATGAAACATCACAAGCCAAAATCTATGTCTGTCTCCTATATCTCAACAGAAAAGTTCAAATATATATATTTAAAACCTCATTTGTGGAGGCAGAGCTACCTAACAAAGGTATTCCAAAGGCAAAAAAAAAATTATTACAGCTATCATGCACATTATATTTGCAAATGCCGCAATTTTCAAGTGTTCACTGTCAGAATCTTTTGAGGAGTACCCTTTAGTACAATTCTTTTATTATGCAAAAGTGTAACAGTTACTACAATCATTCATTAAGAAACAGACATATTTCACAAGTGATGTTTATTGAGAGAGGGATGAAAATCTCAATCTAGAATTAGTACTTTTTGCCTAACGCAAACAAGCCTGATTTAAACAACAATGCTTCTTCAGAACAATGATTCAATCTCTTAGCCTTACAGAAATTTAAATAGAAGTAATGAATTTTACCATTAATGACATACCAGAGTAAATACTCCCAGGCCAAAACTGGAGACATAATCTGAGGATAGAATTACAGCTGATTTCATAATGTTTTCATGCAGATATAAAACACTGCCTAATTCCAAAGTCAGTATAATAGGACAAAAAAAGAGAAACAGAAATGCAATATAGAGATCTTAGAGCTTGTCTTCCAAGCTATTCCACAACAAACTCACCTCCAACACTGCAGAGAAGAACAAAATTAGATAGCACCCTGACAGTCTTTCCCCCCTCCAGACTGTAGTAAATTGTGAACCTATGCCTACACGCTGCACAGCTTGAGAAATAAACCCTTTCACAGAGTCTAAAGTATAACAGAGACTATTGCTTTTCTGCAAGTTATTTTATTTGCAAATAAGAATTATTAAAGTATAGATTTATTTTTTTTTATAAAGTAGGGGATGAGAAATTAGAAAAAAGATGTAATAATTGATCATGGAACAACCAGGAAACAGTGTCGTTTGGCTGTGGAAAAAAAAATGCAATTTCAGGATGTGTCAAGTGAGCTGTTTCCAATGACAGGACAACATTAGTACTACTGTACAATATACTGGTGAGATTTTATCTGAGGTAGTTAACATAATTTGGTTACCATGTTCAACAAACATGAATTTGGTGGTGGCAGGCTACCAGAATATTGAATAGAGGGAAAAATCAACCATGTGAAAGGAGACACTGACCATGTCAATATTAAGGAGTTAAACCTGCCCATAAATATCCTGCAGCACTGGGGCTAACTGGAAAGCAACACCACATATCCATACTTTAAAACTCTCTTGCCATCCAAACACAGTGCTGCATCCAGCAACCTGGTGGAAATAATCCCTGACCCATACTAATTCAGGAACTGTGCCCAGGAACTGTTTGGTCCAGAGCCGTGACCATGATAGCTACCAATTTACCCACCCAAATTTTGAGTGCCAGCACCCAGGAACATCCTTGGCACTAAATTTGTTAGAATAAAGGTAGCCTCTCAAGTCATTATTTCTTTGTTTCATTCATCACTGCTAGCCCAGTTTCATGGCTGTTCCAAAATTATGTTTCCAGACCATGATACAAGTATTCCTGAAACTGTGCTCTAGTGCAGAGATTTCAGGGCTAGCTAAAGAAAAGTAGCTTTGGTAACTAAAGCAGTTCAGTGAAACAGTCAGTCAGTGCCACAGAGGCTCTATTTCCTTGCCAAGAAGAAATACAAATTAATGCACATGGAATTCCATGTAGTCATAACTAGCTGCTCCTAATACTAGTTCATTAAGGTATTTTGATGACGAATACCCTAAGAAAGCTTGCATTGTTTCCTTAAAAAACGGGAGTTGAGAACACAGTTGATTGCCCTCCTGAAGTATTTATACAAAGCAAACACTGGGGGGCGAGGAGAGCTAATAAAGCTAACAGACAACATTGGCAAGAATAATTTGGGTATATAAACTGTAGGAATAAATATAAGGTAGAAAGTAAAAGTTTTCTAGCCAGAAGAGGAATGGAGAATTCAACAACTCTTTAATAGCCTTATGTAGGTTAAAACTAGTTCTAAGTCGAGACCCTACCAATCTGTGAAAGGGAGTTCATGACATTGTCACCTGAAACAATTTTATGACCAAAAGTCCTTCTAGTCTTATACTCCTGCGTAAGACCAGGCATAGTCTTAGCAAGCATAAAGCGCTAAGCAGCAGTGTGAGAGATTCTGTCTTACTTTTTCTTAGACCTCTTCTGAACGCTTCTCTGTTTCTTAATAACTGCTGTCAACTTGTCAGCATCTTTTCCTACCACAAGAGACCACATTTATTCTTACAGGAATTCAAGCTTGTACTATAGTACCTCATAGGTTTAAAAAATTTCTCAAGAACAATCCTAAGAAATACATAAACAATGAGATGATGGATAAGTACTAGTAATTATTGTTAAAAATATTGCAAAAATTGTTTCTTCATAATCTATTTCACAAAAGAAAAATAAGCAGAAGCCTTCAAACTAATTAAAAATTACAACAGTATTACAAAACCAAGCAAACCAATGATAATGAAAGAAATGTTATGTTAACTCTTAGTGAGAGTCCTAGCAGGTAGCACTTGAGTTTAGGACCTCCAGATTTACAGAGAATCAATACTGGCTTGAGTTACATAGCCAAACTTCAGAGGTGAAAGATCACAACACAGTCATATACTTCTAAATAGAGATTCCAGCAGGGATATTCAGTTACACTTACTTAAGGGGGCTGTCATATAATACATATGAAAACTTTTCTCCTCTCTCTTCAAAGGCAGGATTCTAGAACTAACCCTAAGTACTCCATGGTGAAGAGCAGGTATGCTTGTAATTTGTCTTAATACTGTAAAACATAGTTTCAGGATCTTATATGTGCTCAATGGCATGGAATGTCTCTTCTTCATTGTAACTCCAAAAACCAAAGATTTATTTTGCTATGTATGAAGTGAAAAAGAATTATAGAATCATTTAGGTTGGTAAAGACCTTTAAGATCATCAAGTCCAACCGTTAACCTAGTGCTGCCAAGTTACCACTAAACTATGTCCCTCAGCACCACGTCCACACGTCTTTTAAATACCTCCAGGGATAGTGACTCAACCACTTCCCTGGGCAGCTTTTTCCAATGCTCGATAACCATTTCAGTGAAGATATTTTTCCTAATATCAAATCTAAACCTCCCCTGGTGCAACTTGAGGCCATTTCCTCTTGTCCTATCACTTGTTACTTGGGAGAAGACACCAACCACCACCTCACTCCAGCCTCCTTTCAGGTAGTTGTAGAGAGCAATAAGGTCTCCCCTGAGACTCCTCTTCTCCAGGCTAAACAATCCCAGCTCCCTCAGCTGCTCCTCATTTAACCCAAATTCATTTTAGACCTGACATTAAGCTCATAAAAAGTGGAGAAATTAATCCAAGAGACTAGATGTTCTAATATCTGATTAGAAGTTTATGAAAAATCCAGCCTGGACTACCTAAAAAATCTTTAGACAAAGATGGAGTTCTAAGAGTCTTAAGCTGGTACACCTCATTATTTAGACAGTGAACAAAACTGAGAGATCTCTAGCTGGGGGAAAGGGAGCTGTGTAACCCTGTGGCTGCATCTTGTAACAACCATATGTCTGCTAATGGGGATGGGAGGAGAGCTAAAGCTCTCCTTGTTAGAAGTCCACCTGGATAAGCATGATTATTTCATTATTTCTTAATCACCTAACACCCAGGTGACAGGTCTTGATTAATAAGACTCTTTCAAGAGCTTGTTGATAATATTTTCATAAAATTAATATAGAAGCACAATATCCATATCTGTTTAAAAACCATTTAGCTACAGATGTGGTTTTCACATCTAAAAAAATCTGTTTATCTCATTCCTGATTTACTGGCCTTTGCTCTTCCTATTTAAGGGAGTAGGCAGCTTAACTGAACTCAGCGTCCACTATACCACACATTTATATGAAGTAACCTAAAAAAAGACAGTGTTTTGCTGATGATGAATCTTTAATCTATTTGACACAAAGAATGTATTTGAAACAAGGTTGTATAAAATGGGTATAGGCAAGTGTATATATACTTAGTCAGCCTACCACCAAGCATTTGTGCATACCCGACCTTATCTTTTTCAAGCAGACCTAGTACATGATCTTTTTGTATAATTCAGCACATGAGGACTTATTTTCATTTATTTCAGGAATATCCAAAATACTGCTCTGCTTATTTCCAGTGTTCTTCAGAACTCAGCAGGATACCAACAGATAGAGCTATTGTCACGAAGTATCCTGAATTGCCAAGTGCTTGGAAAAACAAGAGTCCCTGTTTTGCCACAGTTCCTGCTGGACCAACTGCCAGCGTGCAACAGTGTGGCTCACCTTGCCATTATTAGATATAATCAGTTCCTTGAGTCCCCTGCTTGGCAGCTGCTAAAGAAATAAAATTTCCCCACTTCCTGGAGGAAGATAGTCTGCAAAGAACAAAACAAACCTTTCTGTACTGTGGTGGTCTTATTCAAATCTGGTTGAACTTTTTTTTTTTTTTTTTTAAATAGAAGACGCTTGTCCTTCCAATATGGTAATCCCAAGTAGTTCTGTCCTTCGTTTCTCTCTAGGCTTTTTCTTGAGTAATTTCCAAAATTAGCATGTCTGTCTCCAATGAAAACAGTCCAGAACAGATAATACCATGATCCCGCATACATATCAGCTGAGGAAAGATGGACTTTTATGTTTGGTACATTTTATAAGCAGCCTGCAGTTTCCAAGATTATTGGAAACCAAGTGTTCAAGTTCCTCTGATTCTGGCAAAGATAGTGTAAGCTAAAGACTCTTCCATGCCTTAAAGTGTTAGCCAACCAAGCCCACACTATAAAAATGGAAAGGAATGTTTTTCAAAATGATTAGTGGTAAAGATATTTATAATTCCCTTGGAATTCCATGATAGCTACACATTTCATTATTTTAGATATTAACTGTCATTGTTACAAAGAAATAATGAGATATGTCCTCTTATTCTGCAGCCATTTTTTTTAACTCTCTGAAAGCCACATAGACTCAGGTAAACAATTATTATGTCCAGTACTTATGAGAAGGTAAATTCAATACCTGGAAGAAGGACACGTATTCATGCTGTTCTCCATCATCGCACAAAAGAAAACACTAATAGCATGAATTTGAGGAAGCAGACCACATATGAGAGAGAAGGGAATATTTTGTGGTTTCGATTTTACAAAATTCAGATCTCAAAATGAAACAGGAGCAACTAGACCACTATCAAGCCAAACTCTCCAGCCTTCTTTCAAGTGTAGCCTTGAGCATAAGCATGGTACACAACTGTCACAAATCATCCTTTCATTGGTATAATCAAAGTAAATATCACCCTTAAAGAGTATCCACTAATTACCTTGTTATTTTAATTCACCATCAGCAGTTAATGTGTACAGGTTAAATTATAGTTTAGAAATACAAATTAATAGTTTAAAGAAAATGCTTGTTTTCATACTGGAAAGTTACCAGATTATTCACGTAATTATCTTTTAATACTCAATACATCTGCATATTGAACAGTATTAGAGATATTCCTCTACTACATAGTACTACCAGTACTAGAGATATACCTCTGCTACACAGTACTACCAGTATTAGAGATACTCCTCTACTACACAGTACTATGTAAGTATTTTTAATAGAGATTATTAAAATTTTTCTACTCTTATTCTTTAGCTGCAGAATATAAGGAAAACTGATTGCATATGGGCAAACTTTCTATGTGTTCTCTGATTCATATGCTATGATTTCCAAACTGAAAAGAGTTACAGAGGGAAAAAGCTAAAATATTAAGTCACAACTGCCCAACAGTCTTATCTATAAAGGGATTTTTCTGAGACACGAACCAACATGGATTTCATTACACTGGATCTACACTGGCTCAACAGACAACCTATGACACAGAATATATGACAGAAAATGCCTAAGTAATTTACCTCCGCACGGAAAAGTTTGTGCGCAAGGACAATTGTCTTTCTGCTCTCACAGAAAGGAAAATACGCAGTTTAGAGTAGTAATAGATTTATGCTCACAATTAGGTCATAGTGTAAACAATTTGCTAAAGACCCTTTGAATTTCTCCCCTTCTCAAATAGTAAATATCGTCTACAGGAAAGGTATATTTACCTTGAAAAGACAACATTTAATAATGCTTCTAGATTAAGTTTGCATTGATTTAATCTCAGAAAGATAATGTGGTCAAGAGAATGTTCTTTGTTTCCATATGATAATATTGTTCCTAGAGATATAAATCGCCTAGGTTTTCCCATACCTAAATTTCTGGATATAGAAGCACCGGACTTTCACTTCAATCCATTTGTAACTAACCTACTTATAGCGCCTTTTCCTCTGAACCTCTTGGTTTATGAGGATATATAGTCTCCATGTTTTAACATCTTAGTTCATAGTTACAATTTAGAAAGGACAAAATGTTTTCATAAATCTGCTAGGACATTGATGACACAAACATATCTAAATAGAAACTAAGAAGACTAGAGGCTGCAAACATATCTGTAATACCTTGTTGGTGCTTGCCAATGCATGCTTTACAAATGAGTCACTAGATAAAAGCATAACCCAGTAATAATCTTCTACAGACTAAAACATAAAGCAGACACCTGAAGCTCCATCTACCCACTTAGTTCAAGTGACTTGGCCACTGGGATGATGCCCACCTCAAAGCGGTAACCCCACATTTACTTTCTGGTTAGTTCTCTATTACACACTCAGTGGAAGTCCATCTCTCACAAATCTATACTGGCAATTCCATAAGGGACTGTGAGACCTAGACAAAATTCAAGAAATGGATGTGGATGCTTCTATCCAAAACTGCAAACCAACCCCTTTCACTCCGCTAAGTGGCCCCTTAATCCTGGATGTCCTTGAATTCTCTGGGTACTTCAGGGAACAATTCCCTCTTGACAGTTTAATAGGCTCCCAAAATTCTACATTGTGCATGTGCTCATCATAGACCCACTCTGAGCACACCTGACCTCCTCTATGATTCCTATAGGACCCAATCTAGGAAATGTAATCTGATTACATCATTATGCACATTTGATAGCTTCTGGCTATCAGGTTTGGATTTGCTGGCTTTTTCTTACTATAAGGTGGAGGACATACAACCCTGGAACAGTTGCCTGGTTACTGAGGGACAGCAACTTAGCTGCCTCTTCACCTGATGGGATTCTCATCCACAACTCTGCCTCCCAGTGACACGCAATAAAAGCATCTTCTAATTGCAAGGCCATTTGATAGCTTCTGGCTATCAGGTTTGCATTTGTTGGCTTTTTCTTACTATAAGGTGGAGGAGATACCACCCTGGAACATTTGCCTGGTTACTGAGGGACAGCAACTTAGTTGCCTCTTCACCTGATGGGATTCTCATCCACAACTCTGCCTCCCAGTGACACGCAATAAAAGCATCTTCTAATTGCAAGGCCACAAGCTAGGTTTGGCATTCTCCAAGATCACATGGAAATGGGATCACTGTGCAGAAAAAAACCAAAATGCCCAAGCCCCCACAAAACAAAACAAGCGTAATTCATGAGTTCAGAAGGAAAGCAAACATGAAAGTACTCACTATTCTATTTAGAGTACACTGGTGAGAGTCACAAAATTTTTACTTCTGTCCCTGTAGCTACTACTAACAAACAGAATTAAACAATCACTAAGTAAAAAACAAATAATCACCCAAATGGGACTGAAATAAAGACATCCCCTTTCCAACCGAACGCTTTACACAATCTGCAATAAAATCATAGTGTCATCAGAATATGGTTGTGAAAGACTGAGAATTCACCTCAGCTAACCTTGGAAATATTTGTCTAATTGTCTCATTCCTTCCAATGATGGAAATTCCACAGCTTTCATAGGAACCCATCTCCATAGTTATCTACCTTTAGTATTCAAAAGATTTCTTTAACTGAAACATCTCTTACAACGGTGTAAGCCCATTCAGTGTGCTTAGTTCACTCTCTATCCAACTCCGCAGTAACCTTTTATATATTTGAAGACTATGGTCAGCATATAGCATTTTTTCACCCTTTGAGATGCATACTTTGGCACTGTACGCAGAGCTTGGCAACCCAATGTTATGTTTTGTATTCTATTTCAGGTTCAGGAACCTAAAATATAGGAAGTAAATATAATTTGTAGATACCAGAGATGTCTGTATTAAACATTGGAACACAGTGACAACATCTTCAAGATTAAAATGACTAAGCTGGTTCCAGAGCCATAAATAATATAGTTGCATTTGTACGGTGAGGCTGCCCTCAGGATCCTTGACAGCAGGTAGCACCATGCTCTGCCGGATGCAGTTGAATGCATCACTACTAGGGACCTCCAATCCTCTAAGGCAGATTCTAAAGAAGCAGAGGAAAGCACTTATCCAAATATTTTAAGTATAGCCAAATGCTTCAGTCATAGGAACTCTGAAGCAGTACCATCCCAATTCAAAAAAGCACTCAGGCAGGAAAGTAGGCATCAGTCAGGTAGGATGAAATCACATATTTATGGTGTGCTTAAGTGCTTAGCTAAATCAAGATACTTTTCCTGGATTTTGACCCAATATGGTCAATATAAGAATAAACTGTAACAGAGGAACAACAGCCTACTGAGAAGGGTGACACATTAACAGTTTGAAAGAGATTGGTAGTCACTGCACCTCTAATTAAGAAAGAAATCACAGACTACCTAAGAGACTGTAAACTTACTTTTCAGCCTCTATCTTTGAAAGTCATTTTAAGATATGCCCATCAATGGCATTTTAAATATAATTATTTCTTTTTCATTTACTGTGTAAAAGCTAGATTAAAAAAATGAGAGCAATTTCATTCTGAGATTTGTTGTCATTTGGATGTCTTAAAGCAGTTAGGTCTCTTGGCTGGTCAGACAGCTGCCAAGACAGCTCTCATCATCTTCAGCACTGGGATGATGATTTGGCTTTCCAAGGACTATAACTGTCATAGGACATCAAGACAATACAACACAAGATGATCTTGCAGGTAGCTGGAATCCATTATATCATGAATTTTCAAAAGTTCAGGCAAGCCTTGAAACTTTACTATGTGTTCAGTAGCAAGTAGGTCATTAATGTAATGCACTCTTCGTGTTCTTATAATAGCAGGTGTTGACCTGTCGTTTTAAGGCTTAGCCTTCATACGCCATAACACAGTACTCGCTGTAAGATAATATTGGTAATAGCATATGATCATCATTACAGAAAGGATACAATAAGAGTAGGAATGGTACTAAGCATATACAAGTGAACACTAAAATCTATTTATATCATTTTAGTTTTAGCTGGGGTAACTATGTTAGATGACCAGGAAATACATTGGATGTACAAGGCAGAGACGAGCTCGGACTTTTCACTGACAAAACCAGCCAATAGTAGCAAATCTATTGCAAAGTGGCCAACAGGCACCATTTTTATTTTATTCCATGAACTCCATGGAATAAAATTCCATAAACTTTATTCCTGTGTGAAAAAAGCACTTTAAAGATAAAATACATGAGACCAAACATGACACTAGCTAGAAACTCACATTAAGTGACTAGTTAACACCAGCTTCTGAGAGTTTTATCTGAACAGCAATTTCAAGACAGTTCTGTCAAACAGAACACACAATACTTAAAAAAAAACTATCTACAGCAAACAGTTGAGCATAGTGCAGTGAAGCCCAGACTAGTGGAGGCTCTGTTACTTCTGAAATAGCAATCTCTGTAAGCTAGCCATAGGAGTACAAGATGACAGCCTAGTCTTGCAGAGAGGATTGTCTCTCAGCTACGTTTATTGGGTTGGGTATAGTGTTGCACATGACACTGAATTTTAGCATGAAAGTTAGTACCTCCATTCAGCTTTTTGCTGTAATGTATAGACTTAGTTTGGGTTGACACATACTTATGCATCACTACATTTCACTGTTGACCAGTGTAAAGATTCCATATGAATTATGTTTAATAGAAACACGGACGCAACAGGTTTCCAAGAGAGATGCATCTCTAAGGTCCCAGAGAGAAACTGAGTCCCGGTAAAGCATGCCTAACCAAATTATGAAAGGAAAGCTTTTATGCATAAGAGATCTTAATTCAATCAGAAACTCATACAGCTAACCTCTTTGCAGAAACTGCCCTCCATGTGTATTTGTTGCCAAATGCCATAAAAAGCCTGTAAAGGTTTTTCAAAAGGTTAGATTTCAGATAGAAGTCTTTAATTAACATTAACTAAACTAACATTAACTTAATTTTTTTCTTCTGAGAAGCAGCTTCAGAAAGTAATTCATTCTTTATAGATCCCTTAGAGAAAAAACTTTTTTGTCAAGGTTTTCCAATTGTCCAAAACGTGTTAGAAAAGATTTACAAATAGCAACAATGTGCAATTCCTTCAAATAGAATAAAACATTTGGTATCCCAGTTGGTATGTCACTTGCATGGATTTTAAAGGATTAAGACCCAGAGAAAAATCAGGAGACCAAGAAGAGATAACAGGTTTGGGTTTTATATTGCTCTTCCTTCTCATAATACATTTGAATACCAACGGGGTGGAATCAACTACAATAAAGTCAATGAACTAATTGTTTGCCCTAAAGATTTTATTTATGAATAGTGGATTATGAGAGATGAGTAAGTATCTGGAATGGGAAAATATCTGTGAAGCTTGTGATTTTATGCCTTCTCTTTGGCATGAAAGAAACTAAGGACAAAATTCCAAAACCCAAGGTGAGTTCACTAGGAACTGATCCAATAGGAGGAACTAAATTTGTCAGAACAAATACAGATGTCTACATGTGAGCTGGCCACCCCAGACCCACTTTTTTCTCAACAGTGAGAAGTCAATGCTTTTAATGTGCCATTGATCTTCATACACAGGGGACATCAAGAATAGGTCAAATGAATCTCTCCAGGTATATAACAGATACCCAAGGTTCGATGAGATTAAACATACCTTCTGTGTTTCTGTAGTTACTAACAGTCATATAATAGATTCAACAGAAAGTTACTTCCAAGCATTAGCTTTCCTGAAGCTTAAAAGAAGAGTCAGCAGAATCATTATGTAATGATTTTGTAGACACATCATGACACTTCTGTCTGATAAAAATATTGTCTGTAATATTTCATTAAATTTAAAGTTACTGTGTAGCAACTATAAGAGGTTGATGGCTGCCAAGAGCTGTGAGGTTGCTGAATAGAACAGTATTTCTGGAGTCTTGCCCAGAGTTGAGACAAAATTTGACTCATCTTCATGCATACATTTCCAATATACCTCCAAACTAAAATAAGGATTTAACTCCATCACGAGGTTCTAGTGATATCATGTTAGAGCTAAGAATTGATTATAATATCAATAGAAGCTTCTAAGTGACTCTAAAGAGAAAGATGATCTTTCTATAGCTATTCGTTGGGATGCTTGTGACCTTGTGTCATTGTGTTCTCCCAGAACACACATGCCTCAAGTGCCAATTCAGTTGTTGGTAGCAGGATAATTATAATTTCAGTACCATTTTGTTTCTTTGTACTACTTCAGAGTATATTAGCAAATATTGCAGTGGGTAGGAAGTACTGTGGTAGGGAAGGCTACAACTGCAAAAATCTAGAAACTGTAGGATAGGAATTGAGCTAGATCAGGACTGATGAATTCATCATATCTATTTTTGTTTTCATTTTCAGCTAACAATCTTCCAACAAAAAATAGATATAAAAGATTAAATGAGAGAGTGGAACAAAGAAAATATAAAAATTGCACGACATTTACATGACATCATTCTGTTCAACCTACTTAAGTTATAGCATTTTATTCAATCTTTTTCTGACCTGTCTGTTCAAACTGTAAGCTTCTTGACATTTATCCTGTCACTTACTGAATGTTCATGCACTTTTGAGTACAAGGGGAGTCCCAGTCTCAAGTAAGATATTTGGGCATCACCGTTATACAAACAGTAATAAGAAACACCTTCAAACAGCTAAGTAATTAATATTCCATCATTTTTGATAGTTAATCTTTTGATCTGCGTGCTGAAGAGATCAGTAAATAATAATCTGGGAATGGAGATAAGAAATATTTTTTCCTAATTACTGAAGTACCACTTTTTCCAAGTATCACATCACCCTTCACAAGATGGAAGCACTGAAACCTGTGAGTTTCAAAGGAATCCCATGAGCTCTAGTCTCTCTGTTTCTTGTACATATGTAATTTGATCCCAATACTTCTACTGGATAAACAAGCAGATTTCAAAAATGCTTGTACTTCTACTGAGAAAAGTGGTTCTAAAATTTTTCAGATGGATAACCTACTTAACTGCTGCTCTGGATTTTTTAAAAAGAATTGGTGAGCAATAATACAGCAAGGAATTTATCAGCATGCACTGTTCACAATTTATTATTGCACCAGCTTTAGTCACAACGTTCATACTGGTCAATCGGATTGCAGCATTTTGACATATAGCGATTACCACAGTGGAGAAGAAAAGGCTCAGAAAGACAGAAAGGAAATATAATTCATGGTGTTAAAACAGTATTAACAATAGATACTGTAGCAAAATACTGTCTTTTGTTATTATTACAAAGTAATACAATAGTTTAAGTTATTCTTACTATTTTGTCTAATTGCTACCAAAAAAATGCAACATTTACTCTTACCACTGAGAAGCCAGTGTGGAAAAGATATCGGTGGTTTCAGGCTCTTGGAACAGTTTCAAAAGTTCTGGTTCAGATGATAAGTCAGCAAGGATCCTTAACTCAATATGGGAAAAATCTAGAAAACAGAGTGTTAAAATAGTTCTATTGCTCTAAAATAAAGACATACCTGCATTTTAACCAAACTATCACAAATTAAAATGCAAGCTTGGTCTGTTGAGTCATTTCCTCATGCTCAAAAAAAACAAGATGCCTGTAAAAAGCTCATCCTGAACAAGTTCTATTTGAGCTACAGATCACAAGGTGTCTGATTCCTTCATTATCTTCAGGTGTCAATTAATCTTATTAGCTCTTTGTTTCTACTGACAAGGCTTACATATCATCCACTTCCAAAGCACATTAAGGAGTATACATCATATAACAATATTAATTGATACTAAGGGATTTGACAGCCTTGTAAAATATGTCATCCAAAGGAGAAGGGAAAAAGAGATGACAGACTGCAAACATTAATATGCATGAGTATAATAATACATACTATCTTACCTGCTGCTAAAAATGTATATCCTTTTTTTGAAACAAACAATGTTCTTGGGGAAATAGTTACTATTTCCTCTTCTTTTCCTAGAGAAGAGATAGACATTTGAGTTCCAAACCCCAGTCCAAAAATATTATGTTGTAAACCAACATACCAAATACACAACTAAAACCACACAAATGGCAATGTAAGCAACCTAGCAGAACATCTACTGCCAGCATCACAATTATTTTACTCTCAGTCATGTACAACATCTTCACGTCTGCCATCCCTGCAGTACTGCTTACTTCCTTTTCAAAACCAAACTCTTCCCAATACACTAGCTAACAAATATCTACATTGACTAATATTATTCACAGATCACTTAATAAAGGAGGCATTCAGATAAGGAAGGGTCTATAAACTAAAAAATAAATTTTCTTATCTTAGAATATGCTGCAGCAATGTGTTAATAACCAAATTCTGAGTTACAGGTAGTAGTGGAATACAATATTGAGAACATACAGCTGATATACGCATCCGAATTCTAATGACAGAAATCCCCTATAATATCACAAAGCAATAATGCACATTGACCAGGTATTAGAAACTCAGTGCACCCTGGGAATACCACTTGTTTTGGTGTAGGAAAGGGATGGTGGTTTGAAATACAAAAGAATTAATCTGATTGGCATAGAAGTAGGAAAAATAAGTGTATCTCGATACAGGAATGAAAAACTTAGAAATACATTTTTGAGAAGCACATATCATTAACAAAATTGACTGGACTGTTTCCAGAAAGGCCCGTGTGCCACAGTTATGCATGGCAGCTCAGGTTTACACAGCCACTGCTCATGCATTTTCTCATAACAACTTTTAAGAAATACTTATAAAAATGAATCAGGTAAATAAAATCATAGAATCATTTAGGTTGGAAAAGACCTTTAAGATCATCTAGTCCAACCATTCACCCTACTCTACCAGGTCCACCACTAAACCACATCTCTAAGCACCACATCTACACAACTTTTAAACACATCTAGGGATGGTGACTCAACCACCTCCCTGAGCAGCCTGTTCCAATGTTTGATAACTCTTTCAGTGAACAATTTTTTCCTAATGTCCAGCCTAAACCTCCCCTGGTGCAACTTGAACCCGTTTCCTCTTGTCCTATTGCTAGTTACTTGGGAGAAAATACCAGCTCCCATCTCACTACAACCTCCTTTCAGGTAGTTGTAGAGAGCAATAAGGTCTCCCCTCAACCTTCTCTTCTCCAGACTAAACAATCCTAATTCCCTCAGCTGCTCCTCATAAGACATGTTCTCCAGACCCCTCACCAGCTTTGTTGCCCTTCTCTGGACACGCTCCAGCACCTCAATGTCCCTCCTATACTGTGGCGCCCAAAACTGAACACAGTACTCAAGCTGCGGCCTCACCAGCACTGAGTACAGGGGCACCATCACTTCCCTACTCCTGCTGGCCACCCTATTCTTGATACAGGCCAAGATGCCATTGGCCTTCTTGGGTGCCTGGGCACACTGCTGGCTCATGTTCAGCCAGGTGTCCACCAGGACCCCCACATAAAACTGCTGTCAAAGTTTTACATTGTCTTCAGGCTCCTGTTTTATGATCTGTGTTATTTCAAACGCAGGGAGTGAATAGCTGTGAAAAGCCAAGCCTGCCGTAATCTGAGAGCCAAGAAATACACAGTATTTCCCAGCTACAGCTGTAGGCGTTCAAGAAGGTGAGTTTATGTTGGCAAACCTCTCTCTTATTTTGAGTTTACTATTGTGGGTTTCTCTCTTTATCACTTGGGTCATGCTTTTCTGGACTTTACTTTGAATCTCTCTGAATCATCTGCCTTAAATCCACTTCTGTTATCAAAAATAACACATCTGAATAACTATTGATTTTTAGTTGCGAGTTTGATTAAAATGACCCAGCTTTAACATCTCCTCAGGAAAAGCCTTACGAGCTGAATGGACACAAAATCATCCCTAGGATATTTAATGGACTTAAGATGCATAATTTCATCTGGAAAAAGGAGTAGCGAGATAGTCAAGGGAATTTAAAAAAAAAAAAAAAATCTAAAAGTTTGTGACTATTTAGATCAGTGCTGGAACAAGAAATTTTTTGCAGGAACAATTAGCAAAAAATAATTGGTTTAAATGATAATGTATAACTAAGCATCAATAATCTATTCCCATCTTTAATGCTGGAGCTATTGGTCTGCTTTAAAATACTATAACTCAGTAAAATAATTAGATAAAATTGCCTTTTCATGTTAATAAAAACATAGTTTACCTTTTACGAACTGTTTCTTTGCAATTCTAATTGGATGTTTAGAGATACCTTGAATGTTCTACAAATAAGAATAAAAATGCTTAGTAAGTTAAAGTTTATGAAAATATGTTTATGAACAGTTTATAAGCAGCATAAGAACATTAGTGATACTAATGTCAACACATTTTTCCCATATAAGATTAACCACTTTGCCTTTCAAAGGAATCTTCACATTTCCGTAACTATAGATACTTTTGAATATTTGCTCTTGAAAACTGGAAGCTTGTAAGAACAATTTTTCACTGGCAGCCTTTCCAAATCCTAATCTCTGGATGCACCACAGAACATAATTAGTAACCCAATAAAAATAATTTTCTTCTTATTTTAACTGTATTTTTTAGAAATGGTGCATTACTTTCAAGAGAAGAATACAGGTGAACCCTGCCTTAAGCTAAGGGAACAGATTCTTCTTCAGCCTCTAGAAGTTTTTCTAGTATTATTCCCACTTTTTGGAAATACACGATAAAATAAAGAAGGAGCTCTTTATTAACTATAGCACATTAGTTAAGGTTGAAAGTGAGAACTAAGTTTATCAACAAACATGCAGGACTAGGAATGATAGAAGGTTTTTCTTTAAAGATCTGGGTTCATACACTTTCAATAAAGCATGAAAGATGACACACGACATATCATTATGCCTCTTCATCTAGAAACATAACACATGACAAGAGATAATGTGTATCAAGCTCAATTTTCATAATTCCATGCAATTAATTTGCAAGTGCTTCAGGAATTAGATGAACATACTAATATTATGTAATACTGTGAATTCAGGAGACGGGAATAGTGGTATATAATTTCCAAATCAGAATGATAATTTTCTATGTAACTTCGAACTCCAAATTGTTATTTTAAACTTCTTGAGGGATGTAATCAGAATGCAAAAGCTATTGAAATTTAAAGCAGACTTAAAAGAACAAAACCCACAAAATAAAACACTATCATTTCTAGTCTTAGTATCACCCTTAAAGGTCTACAATTAAATCTATTAAAGTTGAACACCTGCCACAGCACCATACACAGAGAGAGATAGGAAACTACTACATAATATATTACATAGTATTTTAACAGAATGAGTAAACTAGGAACACTGCTCTCAATCCATCAACATGAAGTTTGACCCAGAAGAAATAGTTGCCATCTTTAATATTTTATTCTTCAGTTCTAGAAACACTTAGAAATTCCGGCAATGCTTATTGTAATGCTATTAACCATATTTTGAAATAAGTGGTTATTTAATCTGTGCACAAAACTAACATTTCTATTGATAACTATCGATTTCTATCGATAACAAGTTGAGGAGGATCATTGCTTGTTCATATAAATAATATGCAGTTTAAGTTGCCATGGAAGCTAGTACATCCTCAGAAGTTTAGAAAATTAAGTCCTTTATTATGTACCTGGACATGAATGTGGGAGCCTAATTTTACACATCTAAAAAACAAAGCCACAACATTTTAATTCTGACTTGAATCATTTTAATGATAGAGATCATTGTATGAACTTTTCATTGGGCTCTATACTGGTATTGACATATACTTAATAAGATAACATCCAGCACAGGTTAAAGAGTTGTTTATAGTTACTCTCACTGATTATTGTTCCTTAACTTGTTAGTTTCAAAATCCTGAACAAAGTGAAATGAATAAAAATTTATTTCAAAATCTACCTACAACGGTAAAAATAAATCACTATATTGCCACCTTGTTTTCATTGACAGCATATGCAGAAACCCTGCTTTTAATGCAATTTTAGAAGTGTTACTAATGATTCTGAAAAACACTAGTAAGTAACTGCAAGTGCAAAATGTAGTTTCACTTCTAAATTAGTTAACAACTCATAATTTTAATACATCTTCAGAAAAGAAGTAACTCAAGAAACATGAAAGTGGTAATGCTCATCTTTAAGCTATTGAACAGCTTAATAGATTCCTCTCATCTAATTTTAGATGTATTTAGGCTAGTCATTGGTCTAAACTAGCTGTCTAGAATCCCTCTATAGTCAGTAGACAAAGACGGGAATCTCCAGTGTGTAGTTCAATCTATCTGTATATAACACATACGTACAACAAGCAGACCTAAGATTTCCCCTGGAGATGATGTGTTCTAAGATTTAGATTATCAAATTTGATGAAATAAATTTACTTTAGATATTTAAAAGGATGAAGGAGTAAGGACACAATCTCAGAAGAGTCTTCCAAATGCAAAGCTTTCCTCTGCCTGAGTTGAAAATTAGGCGAGGGTTTTATTGTATCAAAAGTGGAAGATTGATGTGGCTTTGGTAAATGACTATTACCACCTTGGACTACATAATATAGCCTGTATTTTTGCTCTGATGTATTTATTTCAAGTATATTTCTGCAAAATCTTCACAGATCCCATCTGAGATGGGACTGTTACCCCTTATTGTTAGAAAAGGGCAACCACATCTTGTTAGAAGTTATAGAGAAACAAAATTGCTCTCTGAACAATTATGCTCGAACAGACAAGAAGGAATATACTTGAAAAAATGTAATGGAAAAGCTGGTTGCAAAAGTTAACTATTAGTACTTCTCTTCCTTGTTTCTGAGCGGGGAGGAATCAACCTATTCTAGAGGATGATTAACAAGAAAATCCTAGCATTGGTTAAAAAAAAAAAATTATAAAAAAACACCACCACAATCCAAAATTCATTTCCAGAGGTTCCAACAGATAGAAGGATAGATGAAGCCAAGGTCCCAGTTTGAATTACGTTTGAAAGTCTGTGATGATCAGGGGAGGTTCCTGAGTGCTGGAAGAAAGCAAGTGTCAATCCTTTCTTCCAGGAGAGCAAGAAGAAGGATGTAGGAGGATGCCAATCAGCCTCTCCTCAATTCCTAGGAAGGTGATGGAGCAAATAAGCCTGGAATACATTTGCAAACATATGAAAGTCAAGAAGATGATCTAGGGTAGTCAGCATGGATTTACAAAGGGGAAATCATGCTTAATAACAATAGCCTTCTGTGATGAAGTGACTAGCTTGGTGGATGGAGGGAGAGCAGCAGATGTTGTTTACCTTGACTTTAGCAAGGCTTTCAAAACAATCTCTCATAAAAGCCTCATAGACCAGCTGATGAAATACAAGCTAGATAAGTGGACAGTGTGGTGGACTGAAAACTGTCTGAACTGCCTGGTTTTGATGAGTGGCACAAAGACCAGCTGCAGGCCAGGCATTAGTGGAGTACCCTAGTGGCCAACACTGCTCAACACCTCCATTAATGACCTGAATAACAGGACTGAGTCCAACCTCAGCAAGATGACAGACAATCCAAAACTGGGAGGAGTGGTTGATACATCAGATAATTGCTCTGCAATTCAGAGGGACCTCAAGAGTTTGGAGGAATGGGCTATTAGGATCTCATGGAGTTCACAGTCCAGAAAGCAGCATTGCAGAAAAGGACCTGCGGATCCTGGTGAAAAACAAGTCGAACACAAACCAGCAATGAGCTTTTGTACCCAGGAAGGTCAACAGCAACCTGGGCTGCATCAGGAAGAATGTCACAAGCAGGTCAAGAGAGGTGATCCTTCCCCTCTGCTCAGAATGCTTGATGGGAGAGTGTAAAGACGACAGAGCCAGATTCTTCTCACTGGTGCCCAATGACAGGACAAGAGGCAGCAGTCACAAACAGTTACAGGAAATTCCATTTCAACAGAAGAAAAACACTTTTCTACTGTGACAGTGGTCAAACACTGGAACAGGTTGCACAGAGAGGTTGTGAAGCCTCCATCCTTGGAGATACTCAAACCTCAATTAGACATGGTCCCAAGAAACCTGCTCTAGTGGACCCTGCTTTGAGTAGGGGTTGGACTAGACAATCCCTAACGGTCCTGTCCAAACTCAAATATCTTGTGATCGTATGATTCTTTTGTTATAACATTACTGTAATTGATTAACCTATGTATCCCATTGCCTTCTCTCTACTTCACGTGATTTCTGACTGAGACAGAATTGAAGCCTTCAATGGTATGAGGCAGTGAAAAGCCATAGAAAGACTCTGGTTTCATCCCCAAGCAACTTTTTTTTTTTTTTAAATTATATATACACACTTGTAGCTTAAGATTAAAATTCAAAGATTAAAGACAGAAACAAATATTTTGCAAAAATTGCAGTCGGTGCATCATGTCTTAAAATGCAAGCTCTGAGAAAAAGAATTGTATTGTCTTGATTATGGAAAATGCATGCAAAAACGTACATCCAAGCCTCAAAAATGATTTTGCTAAACCTGCAACACAACTAATAACTACCTGTTGATTCTATAAATGGAAATTTCCATTTTTCATGGTTTTTATAGAATCATAGAACCATTTAGGTTGGAAAAAACCTTTAGGATCATCGAGTCCAACTGTAAACCTAACACCGTCAAAGCCACCACTAAACCATGTCCCTCAGCACCACGTCTACGTGTCTTTTAAATACCTCCAGGGATGGCGATTCCACCACTTCCCTGGGCAGCCTGTTCCAATGCTTGACAACCCTTTCAGTGAAGAAATTTTTCCTAATATCCAATCTAAACTTCCCCTGGTGCAACTTGAACCCGTTTCCTCTTGTCTTATCACTTGCCACTAGGGAAAAGAAACCGACTTCCACCTCGCTACAACCTCCTCTCAAGTAGTTGCAGAGAGCAATAACAGAATCACAGAATCACAGGGGTTGGAAGGGACCTCTGGAGATCATCTAGTCCAACCCCCCTGCCAGAGCAGGGATACCTAGAGCAGGTTGCACAGGACGGCGTCCAGGCGGGTTTTGAATGGTCTCCCCTGAGACTCCTTTTCTCCAGGCTAAACAACCCCAGGTCCCTCAGCTGCTCCTCATAAGACTTGTGCTCAAGACCCGTCACCAACTTTGTTGCTTTTCTTTCGATGGGCTCCAGCACCTCAATGTCTTTCTTGTTGAGAGGGGCCCAAAACTGAACACAGCATTCGAGGTGGGGCCTCACTAGTGCCAAGTACAGGGGGACAATCACTTCCCTAGTCCGGCTCACCACATTATTTCTGATACAAGCCAGGACGCTATTGGCCTTCTTGGCCACCTGGGCACACTGCTGGCTCATATTCAGCCTACTGTCGATCAACAGCCCCAGGTTCTTTTCCGCCAGGGAAAGCCACAGCTTTCCAGACACTTTTTCCCAAGCCTGTAGTGTTGCATGGGGTTATTGTGACCCAAGTGCAGGACACTTGGCCTTGCTGAATCTCAGTTCATGACTGGTAGAAAGCTGAAACCCCCCCATGCCCTTACAACTGTATCGTTTTCTTTTTCACCTTTTTGCTGTCAGTGAAAACTTTTTTTTTTTTATCCCCCGCACTACAAGCATTAAGTCATTAAAGATTAAATTTTGTAATATAGTTATGAAACTTAAAAGAAAAAAGTACTCAAACCGATCTGTCCTAAAGTCACTTTGGGTATGATAAACACAGACTGGCTGTCTTCTTCCTGGGTGTCCAAAGCTGACACCTTTGGCAGTGGACCTGCCACACAGGGACCTAGCACTCCATCAATTCATCACCGCTTTTACAATTTCAGCTACTTGACACATTTTCCCAGCATATAGATGGTTCTTGGATCGCTGGTTTTTTAGTTAAACTCTTCAGAAAATATCATGCTGGAAAAGCAGGGAGCATAGGCATGGCATAAAAAAAATAAATCTCACTAGGAACACTAGATTAAAACTGCACATGTTGAAAAACATACTGCTCATTTCTTTTCTCCTACCTCCATTATCTGATTTTTTTGCCACTACAATCCATCCTGACTGATGATCCTGATGTATTCATTATTCTGGTGTTTTAGCACAGGTTAGAAATCTGTTTTCTTTGTTCTGAAAATACCTCTATTAAAACTTGCTCTACTTTTGTCTGTTGTTTCAGATGAAGACAGTGTATATTCTTGCCTATGCTGTTCGCTTCTATATATAGAGCCATTCAGAAACAATGACAGACTTCACTTTAGCGAGGAGACTCAGAATTGATGGACTTTTGATGTTTCTGTTAGAGCCTCACAAACACAGCTTTCTCATAAAGCATTCAAGTCTTGCAAAAAGGATGCTCTAATCCATAAGGAAAGTCATTGTATCAAAGAAGAGTAGAATTATCAATGAAAAAAACCCACGTAACCAAAATCCAACAAATACACAGTTCCCAGTTTGATGAATTTATTCTCAGTTACAATTTCTATTGAGCTTTCCATTTTTAGCATCCAAAATTCTACATCTACATTTGCAATTGATTTTTGATTCCTTCCTAGGTTAAAAACCAGTATTA
The DNA here is from genome assembly GCA_008921705.1 of Burhinus oedicnemus. Taxonomy (NCBI): domain Eukaryota; kingdom Metazoa; phylum Chordata; class Aves; order Charadriiformes; family Burhinidae; genus Burhinus; species Burhinus oedicnemus. The sequence continues at coordinate 127,024 of VFFE01005624.1, forward strand.
TTTTGGTTCTTTCAAAGGATTACAGCACACAAATATATATTGGATAAACTACCTTTGAAGTCAGTATAGTTAGATTTCACCTAATCACAGAGGCTGGTGGTGCATTTAGTCTATGTCAAGTAGGGCCGTTGATCGTATTTCCTATGTTAAATTTCCCTTTTGGTTATTTATATTGATTCAGCTAACCTATACCTCTCTCTTCCTCTCTGTATACATTTTCGGTAGCATAAATTGCTATTTTTTTGAGTGAATAACCTCAGTCGACCCTGGTAACTCTCTAGAAACAGATGTCTATGTAGGGATAGAAAGGCATCTATAGCCATATGTATATTCTTTTTTACTAGAAAATGGCTCATTAATCTACTAACTGCTCACACCTGCATTTCTAAATGTCTATGGAATATGTCTGTCCAAAGACCTACAAATTGCAGGGAGGGGAACAGGGAAAAAAAAACAACAGTAAGTTACTAAAATAAATGGGACGTGGCTGCAGACCATTCAATGGACATTTGATTCTGATTAATTCCTGCACTGATCTAAGGAATTATTTAAAAATAAGAACAGAGATAAAACTTACTACTGAGATGAGTATCCATTCATAAATGTATACAGTATGGATGTGTCGCAAGAGAAGATCAAAAACAGCTAAGGACTTAGACTGAACAGATATAAGGAAGCAGTTAGACCAGGTAAAGTTATAATGTATATAACCTTTGATATGGCAACTAATCCACCTGCTGTTACAGTGAGGCATAGTGCCAAACACTAGAGCAAAATAAAGACAACAGAGGAACTAAATATTGTTTTACTGTGGCTACCAATAGAAGCAAATAGCAAAAACTAGTTACATTTCTTATAAGCAAGAAAGTTTACTGGGACTGTGATCTTGTCAGACTTAATTACTCTAATAGCTGTTGCTTCAGGAAATCAATTATTTCCTAATACTTCAAAAAACCACAGATTTTCTCTTCGGTTTGAAAAAAGTTCAGAGCAGCGAAATTCTAGTTTATCTCATGAAATGTAGCACTCCAGCAAAAACATCATAAATCCAAAAGTTTCTGGAAGTTCTCTTAGTACCTTCTTCTCCAGAAAGCTTATGAAAATAATTAGGCCACAACCTTTCTCCTACAACAAGAACTCAGCTCTACACAATGAAACACAGAGTAAGCTTTTAAATTCATGACATCCGTTTGATGACTAGCATTGTACTATTTTTGGAGCAGAAGTAATACTTTGGTCTGTAAGACCAGACTTTGTTACAATGATAACAGATTGGTAGATGACAACTCCTTTGAGCTTTATATTCTATATCTCCAATTACTTTTTTTATTTTATTCTTGTAGTGGATTTTTTCCCCGTTTATTTGCTTCTCCAAAATTTTCTCACTCCTTTTCCTTCTTTTCAGCTGTCTTTTCTTGCTCTACATGGGACCGCACCTATCGATAAATTGTACTCTCATAGCTTAGTTGATCAATTTCAAAAGAAATGTAAGCACAGGTTCAGTGAGCTACTTCCTTAACCATCAACATTCTGCTTGCTCCTTTGTTAAAAGGCCAAAGCTGCTGGAGAAATAGTGAGGAAAACTGCACACTGCCCAAAGTAGTATTCTTGCAATGCAGAACAACAAAACTTTGAGTCCTGAGGGCACTCACAACATCGAATTCACTCAGTTTGTCTGGTACCTCCAAAGCTAATGGCAACTCACTTATGAGAAATTACACAGCAGAAATAAATAAAAAAACCAAAACAAAACAAAAACCAACCTTCACAATTTCTCTTTTGGAAAATTGCCATATTAAACACTGTCCATAACAGCAATTATTTACTATTGTAAAGGAATAAACAGTTATTTTGTGTGACTTCTATATGAGACACAATTTCAAGACAGTTTGAAGATCTAATATTTAAAATAAAGTATGTAGCTCAATAAATAGAGAAAATATGAAAGGTCACCATAGCAATGCCAGCCTGGTATGTATGTGTACAGGCATTCCTAAGCAAATCTTGACTTGTCTGCAATTGCCACCTAGTGGATAGTTAAAAACTAAAGACAGCTATTTTCCTTGTCAAAAAACACAGAATCAAACAGACTTCTGGTAAAGGATTTCTTCATTTTTGGTACTAGCTACAGTTTTTCAGCAGTGAACAATCATTCAAAGGTAATGCACTCCCCTCTTGTTTTACCCAGCAGCACAGAATTATCAAGGTTTCAGATGTCAGTCAAGTGGGAAACTTAGAAGTAATTCATCACCTTCCCACAAGCTTAAGCAGCTTTCAAAGTAAATACAAGGGAAGAAGAAAAGGGCAACCAAAAATACTGACTTACTTTCATGGAATCACGGAATTTTCAGAGTTGGAAGGGACCTCTAGAGATCATCTAGTCCAACTCCCCTGCTGACGCAGGAATGCCTACAGCACATTACTCAGGACTGCAGCCAGGCGGGTCTTGAAAATCTCCAGGGAAGGGCACTCCACAACCTCCCTGGGCAGCCTGTTCCAGTGCTCTGTCACCCTCACCATAAAGAAGCTTTTTCCTTATGTTTGAATGGAACTTCCTACGTTCCAACTTGTGCCCATTGCCCCTCATCCTGTCACTGGGAACCACTGAAAAGAGTCTGGCTCCATCCTCCTTCAACCCACCCTTTAGATACTTAGAAGCAAGAATAAGGTCTCCCCTCAGCCTTCTCTTCTCCGGGCTAAAGAGTCCCAGCTCTCTCAGCCTTTCCTCATGAGGGAGGTGCTCCAATCCCCCAGTCATCTTTGTTGCCCTACGCTGGACTCTCTCCAGTAGTTCCCTGTCCCGCTTGAGCTGGGGAGCCCAGAACTGGACACAGTATTCCAGTTGTGGCCTCACCAGTGCCGAATAGAGGGGCAGAATGACCTCCCTTGACCTACTGGCCACACTCTTCCCTATGCAGCCCAGGATTCCATTGGCCTTCCTGGTGACAAGGGCACATTGCTGGCTCATGGATAATTTCCTATCTACCAGGACCCACAACTTTAGAGAGTAGGCCATAAGAATACGGTATTCAATTTCCTATGACTAATCCTCTTTCTGCCATATTATTTGAAATTTAAACCTGGCAATGACCTCATGTAATAATGTTGTAGCAGTACATGAGAAAGGACTCAATGACTGATTTATAAAATAACAAAAAATATTTTATTTTACTAACTTATTGATTTGACGTGTTCTGTGACAAATTACTGTGTCAAATCATGGGTTCAGCCCAGATGCTTGGTTATATACTGACAGATTACTAACCTTTGCACAGCAAGCAAGGGAGTTTGTCTATACACAGCTCTACGCATCTTTCAAAGAGACAAAGACAGCTTTTGTTCCCCATATATAAACCAACTAAATTTAATTACTTATTTCATTTTCCTGAAAGAAAATTATACTCAGAACATAATATCTGTTAAACTAACGTTCATTAAGACAGGAGGCTATTAAACTCTGGGATGAACTCCAAGAAGATATTATTTGGTTTTGGTGAAACAAACAGTGCTAAGGCATACAGGTAACAACCTTTTAGTGGCAGTTGGAGTTAGTAAATACTGTACTAGCTGTATATTATAGCTTTAAAGTAAGCAATGTCAAGGGAATATTACCCAAAGGTACTAATACTAGACCTTTAAACACATGAAAAATGACAAGATTTCCAGACTGGAGGAATTTACTTTCTAAAGAAAAGATGTAACAGTTGTTTTACGAAAGGGTAAAATCTAGCACCTCAAACAAGACTGTTCCAGATACTGAGGACCTTACTGGGCATATGTCAGCAGGGAATTCCTCTTAAAAGGCTATAAAAACCTGTGAAGACAAGGTTGATTGAAGGAATTAAAGGAAATCTAAACAACCAATATCTCTTTCTTTGCTCACAGCGAGGAAAAGAAATTCTTGATTTGATAGAAGTGGTACTTAACTTTAAATTCCTAAGAGCGACAGCCAGCAGACCATCACATTAGGTACAGGAGAACTAAGGAGAAGGCCACATGGGAGTCAGCAAGATGACCTCTGTTCCATTCTATCTTCAGTGACCCTTATACAAACCACTATTTTGTGTTGTTATTGTTCCAAACCTGAGAGAGTCCATCCATCTTCAAAACTCTGGGTGAAATTCCCTGAGGTTTTATGAAAGGATGCTGAGGAAATAAAGAATTGGCAAATTTTCCACTCATTGACAGAGAAAGAACTGTCAGCAGAGAAAACTGAATGTAATAGGTTAGTAAAGCTACAGAGATAATTTTCCTGAAATTCTTTGGGATGTTAATGACAAAGCTTTTGAAAATCAGTACTGTCTGAAAACTGGACCAACCAAGACAATAAATCTCTTTTGCTGTACCTGACTTTTGATCTTCCCCTATAATCCATTCTCTTTTTATCATTCTTCATTTCTGTCTCCTCCATTTTTTGTCTTGTCAGAACTCTCAGATTTTTTTGAAGCATTTTTTGCTGAGATACAGAATGGGAGAAGAACAATGTACAGTAGAAGAACACTGTGTAGCAAAATAAACTATTTAAAGACTTATTATGTTAAAACATAATGAAAGCTATGCTGAGATCAGAATTAGACTATATTTTGTCCTTGCAAAAAGGAATTCAGCCATTAGAGGAATATGCTAACATCTCTCACTTTTGAGAGCTTGTAAGACAAGACATAACTTGTGCGCCTGAGATTATTTTTTTTTTTAATTGTCCTCTCAGAACATAAAGCCTCCAAGCTTTCAGTATTTCCTAAAAGCGTATTTCTAAAAATTCCACTAATGGAATATTTCATATGAAGAATAAAAAAATCTTCAAGCAGAATGTCTAAAATCTTAACCAATTTACAAGAGGTACCTCAACCTCATAACAAATTGGCACACAGATATTTAAACTAATAAAGATTATACATGTGTTTCTGCACATTGCTTAAGATGAAGTCTGAGCAAGTGTCTTACAGATGAGGACAGTGAAAATGAACTCAGTGGGCTCTACTGAACTCCTCAGTACAGAGGTACAATGACTGTGACCACATTGAGACTTCAGGGGATACTAGCATGTGCCAGTCTCAAGCATAAGAAGAGTACTCAGCCAAGAGTTGAAATTTATATGGATAAACAGTAGAAGAACGAGGATTTTGATAGAGCACAAGTGAATAGCACTACTTGTTTCTTGTAACCGAAATACCACAATAACATTGCTCTTAAACTATTCTAAAATTATATGGAATCAGACTTAATAAAATTCCAAGAGACATAACACAGTGTAGAGATAAAATTCTGTAAGAGAATATTCTATGTAATAGATACTACTATAATTACTTCACTTTAAAACACCTTTTAATTTGTAAGGTAGTGAAAGCTACGTAGCTAAAAAAAACACTTGTTTTGATCAAAGACGATGCTAATTTTGTTTCTTGTTAGGTATATGCTCCAGTCACATTCATATTAGAGAAAAGTAACCTCGCAGTAGCAGTAGCTATATTCCAGCATGGATTTCTAAAACATGATCAGTGCATAGTTTTGGCTTCTACCTGCAACATTCCCAAAACATTGCTGGCAAAGGCCAAAGGATAAAATTAATCGGGATATAACCAACTACCTTAACAAAGCCCACTGCACAGCAGTAGGCACTCAAGTGCTGTCAATTTAATTTATACATAGCGTATTGAAATATAGTATCTTTGAATTTCAAAGAAACAAGTGGAAGTACGCAGTGCCATCATCTCTCTACCACAGGAAAATTTTACAGGAACTTTTTTCTCCCATTTCTACAAGTCTAACCTTCTCTGAGGAACTTTTTGCCAGAAACTAAAGGACAGTGAACGAGGAATTCAGCCTCCAGTCAATATTCATAATGTACTAAAAATACTTTAGCTGATATTATTCTGAGTTGTATAGAATCTTTCAGTTTTGAGCTGTTAATTTTAATTGCTTTATATATTTCTGTGCTTATGTTTAGTTTGTAGAAGAAATGACAGACTCCCTTTCTTATCCTGCATAAATAAAATGCATTTTGTTTGTTGATTACTGCATAGAAGCAGACTTATACTGGCTACACATTATCTTTCTTTAAATAACACACAGAACAATTATACATACAAAGACAATCCCAAATAGAAGAAAAGTTATATACATGATTGAACTGCTCGTTACTACAGAATTACAGCCCAGATGATGCTCCAAGCTTTACTGAGCCAAATGGAAAACCTTATGCTATAAAATGTAGTCCATGTATTGGATACACCACACCCCATGAGATTAACGACTTTATACAAATCAGGAGCATTGCTACAGAGAACGCCAAAGACATGCATATATATCATAGAAAAGGATACTATGTGTACTTGAGATGCTAAGAGAACAAAGATCTATGACACAGAAACCTTATTTCTGCATTTGAATATTAAATCAACGTGACGATGTTCTGGAGCATCAGACATGAGTGTTACGATATGACTAACAGTGAATTTTCATACTATAGTTGTCACACCAATAACTAAGAACATCCTATTGTAATGTTAGTGTAGTGTAAATTTTCATCATGAATGCAACTGAAGTCTCATCAACATGCTCATTCACTCACCCTATCATAAAACAATGATGAGCGAGGAAGAGAGGAAACAGAGAACTTCTGTCTCCAACATTGTAAATATGGGTTCTTTAAACGCTAAAGCCTTCACTAAAACATAGTTCTAAATAAATAAAGCAACAACAAAAGAGATTGTAAAAACATCAAAACTTTAAAATAAATGAGATACTATTTTAGTGCTATTAGTGCAGTCATAATCAGCATATGACTCAAGAGTATTGGAATAAATATACCGAAAAGAAACATGGCACAAAAATATCTTCTGAATGCAGGAGATACTCAGAGAACACAGACCAACCACAACAAACGGCATGTGCACTCCAACTTTCTCTAATAGCATATCAGCTCATCTGAGTGACAGTTGTTTGTCCGGACTAGAAAATGTGACGCTAAATTGCTTTGATGCAAAGGTCCAAGAAAATGCATAAACATTCTCATCTCTGTTAAGACAACCTACCACTAATTTTAAGTGAAGCCCACGTCAGAGCATACTTACCTAAAAATGATTTTGTTAGCCTAGATGACATTATAGGAGACTTTTGACAAGATGTTTTGTATGAACCTGTAATATGTCTGAGTTGTCTCTATCCCCAGTGCTTTCCAATACTTTAAAAAAAGAATATAAAACACACTCAAGTAAGATCAATGCAAATGTGAGACCTATACTGTCTGTCCATTTTAAGTCAACATTTATTTCAGTAGAAGAGTGTATGAAAACAAGTTTACGAAAATTAGATTCCTAAGAGTGCTGTTTCAAAAGCAGCCAAGGCATCAGTTCATTTCTGGGGAAAAAGAAAAAGAAAAAAAAAAAAAGAAAAAAAAAAGGGAGGAAGATATGATCACATCCCTGCTCCTAGACTTGGTGTCTGGCTCCTTACACTGCACCAGCTCTGCCAAAGCCTTCTAAAAGCTGTGAAGGAAAGCGACAGGGGAGAAACAGGACACTTCAAATTTGTACAGCAGCAGCTCACCACTATTGAAATACCTTGTAGAACACCCTCTTTGTGCAGCAATCCAATTGTGACTATAGAATATAAACTTTCAGAAAGAGTATTGGTAGTATCACAGATCAGCCTGTAGCCTTAATGAGACCTGGGACAAAATGCCTGAAATTTGAGAGCTGTCACAATAGTTTTGATAGCACAACTCTGACAGTCCACCTTGCTTGGTATGTGCATGTGGGTATGCCAAAGATTTAAAACTTACTGGAATAGAGTTATGAAAGGGAGACAAACCGGTAGCATCTCATCCAACACTGTCCATAAGCGATCTCAAAACTATTCCAAAACTACATTTGAGTTTTATCTCAGAGACAATTAATCCATTCAGTCCAGAAGCCAGCCCAGAAGGGAAGTAATACAGATATAGTGTGGATAATCAGAAAAACTGGTTTGCTAAATCAATTGACAGAACAGACTCATTTTTGACGGCAATTGCTCAGAGGGGTCTCTACTTCAAGAGATTGTCTCTCCCATTAGAATGAAAACTAGATGGGTACTTTATTATTCATATTCCAAACACTATTAGTAACATACATTTGCTAATAAACAAGCATGCAATTCTCTATCATGCATTCACTGTCAGAAAGTATTCCTTATATCTGTTGGAGAGACTGAGGTATATTCAATATTTCATGGTTTTTATGGTCCTTCTTTGAACACATTAACATTCAACGTACTCTAATTAGTTTCTCTTTTGAATTACATTCCTGCTTTCCAGATTAAAGGCTAACATGCTTCTCTGATTGACAGGTTAAATTATTTTATTTCTGCCTTTTTTGGTAAAAGCATTTTTCCTGGGGAGAAATAGGAATGCTTTTTTTTTTTTAATTATCTTTTATCTTTTATTTATCTTCAGCATGACTTTTTGTTACTAAAAGGAATTAAATGCCTCCTGAAGCTCACCACTTTATGCTTTTTAGTTTAATGATACAAACATCTTCTGAAGTATAGAAGTGTAAACTCATTAGTAGCATTTCAGTTCTCTCTGCTGCAGAAGCCTGGAGGAAAGAAACCTTAATACAGAATATCTGATTCTAGCACTGAAGTTTACATCTTAAACCAAATTATAACATCCAATTATATGCAATCTTTATATCTCAAGTTACGATTTCTCTCTGTTCATTCTGAAAGAGGCTTGATCTTAATTAGCTTTATGCCTTTCTACCTCTGTCATGACTTATTTTTGCTTTAAAAGGTGAGAGGCTGAAAAGTGGTATTTCAAGGTAGGTTTGGAGAACGTAAACAAGTCTTTATGAATGTAATAAATATATTTAATAGGAAAGGTGTCTATGAGCAATATAATAAAGGAGTATCCTAATGCAGACAAGACTAATATATTTATACAAAAATTAATTAAAAATAACATATTCAAATAATAAACCTAATTAACCTCCCCTAATAGTCATAAGCAATCCTTCATAGAGTGGATAAAAGTAACGAGCCTATGGATATATTACAAAATAATTTGACTGAAGAATTGTAGAGTTTATATTTACTTTTAGGTTTCAGATACACAGGTTCTCATGGAGTAGCAAATAGACAGTTACAATACTATAGCAGGAGACTACAATATCAAATGTGTCCCTGTTTAATGCTGTAGCGTATTACATAACACTTTGTTATTTGTGAAAAATCCATTAATTACACAGCACACATACTGTAGAAGAAACCAAATGAGAAGAAATGGAGTGCACATTTAAACAAAAATAGATGTATACGTGGAGAGCCACTGTAATAAAGTTCTATGAAGAAACCTCCTCTAAGTTGCTACAACACAGAAGTCATAAAAATTCACGTGAATAAGTTTATCTATTGAGAGAAAAAGCACATAAAGCCAAAAATATACATCATCCATACATCAGATGTGGACTTGTCTGAAAAAAGATCATGGAAGAGTTTATCTGAAAGAGAAATCCTGGTCTGTACCTAATGTCTGGTCATTTCACCTTAAATCTATGAGTAAATCCCTCCTGGACTCCATTTAATGTCCTAAAGAAAAGAGGACAGATAGATCCATTACCTCTACAAAACAAATGAAAGATAACGAAAACTTTGTTTGGAATTCCATCTCCCACAACCACTGCAGCAAATGGGATGTTTTTCCTATTTGATTTATCACTTTATCTGATTTACACTTACCTTTTGCTTTAATCACTCCTTAAAGCATTTTAAAAATAAACTACCTCGGCAAATATTCAGCTAAAATTTGACATAACATCACAGTAACTGCAAAAATATCTACAATATTTATGATTTCTGGCAAGAATCTTCCTAATCCTTTAACACTTAGTAAAGTGACTGGGCACTGCAGTATATCTTCTATATCAATAAATGATTCAGAAACAGATGGTATAAGTTCCATAAACATTTCACACAAAAAAAGCCATGCCAATGTTTTTCCTTATAAGGAAAAGCCAGCCTTAGGCAACCCTGGATGCTAACTTTAGCAGCGTTATTTTGCAGAAAAACAACCTTTAAGAAAAGTAGATTTCGTGTCATTTTTAGCATGATGGGCCAAATATCACCTTGTGTTATATGTGGTTGTTCAAGACAGCTGTCTGTTGAGCTGACCTGTAAATGCCTGTGCATCACGTCAGCAAACTGTGACCTTCATGATCATCTTTTCCATTCTCTCCCATCACTTTCCCCCATATAAGCACATGAGAAAAGGGAGCATCAGTAACACTCCTCCATTCCATTGTTAATTCAGAAACTGTTTCTTACTCAGCAAAAAGTACAAGGACTTCCTATAAATTGTTTGATGACAAATTGTATGGAAACATCTACCATGAGGGTAGGAAGATATAAATGAAACCTGAACTGTGAAGATAGGTAAAAGAAGAGCTAGGGAAGTCACCGGTACTGTGAGGATGAGAACCTCCCAGGACAGGTTTTCTGCCAGAACTCCAAAAGTCACCATACCAGTCAGGACTTGCAAGGCTACACATGAGCCCATCCACGCAAAGCAGTCACAACATAACCATTATGTCTAATATCTCTACTCCTAGATAGAGCCATGGAAGACCATGGCCTTTCTCCCAAGACTGCAGAAAGCTTCTAATGCCATTTGTACCCATGAAGCTTAAGGCTAGTACCTGCACAGGGCGATAAGCAGTACTCAAACCTGCATGGATAAGAACTGACAATGCTTTTGGGCACAAGTTAAAAGGAAAACAGCCTGGTGGATTCCCTCTAGCCTTCATAAACCAAGTCCCACTTCTGCATCAATTCCCCCTCTTCCATAGGGCCAGAGGTCAGGTCTTTGCTAAGAAAGGCGATGATTAAACCAAACAGAACATTTCTGCAGCTAGATAGTCACTACTTTTCTACTGCTATTCCCCTGCCTATGCCTGGACTTGAGCTTGAAGCAGTCTGCAACCCTGTCTCCTCCCACACAAGGTCCTGCACACTCATCCACGCAGTTATGGGCTGCAACAGAAGCGGAATGCAAAAGGCGTCACAAGTCCCTACAGGCAAAGGTCAGCATGCCTCCTAAACTCCAAGTAAAATGGTATAATAAAACATATTCAAAAATGCCCTCAAAAAGGCCATTTTGTCAAAAAAACCTCCCAAGCCTCTAGCAGTCCAGAAAGTCAAATAAAACACATTCCAGGTAGATGGAGATCATTACAGCCAAAGACAAGCCCAAGTGTCACAGCCATATAAGCATCTGGCAAGACTTCCAGAGCAAAAACATAGCCAGTTTAGTCCTTCGCTGTTCTGAAGCCTGAAGCCAAATTCCAGAAGAAAAGAGATTCCTTTTTCTCCATAATTCCTAGGGTACCTTCCAGGGCTTACCAATCCTTTACAAGGAGTGGTTCATGAACATCAGCAATACATTACGAAGAAGTATTCAGTGGAAGCTTAGGGGGTGCACGCACGGCTCACAATTCTAACCCTCTGCTTCAGGGAACAATATTCAATTCTGATCCACAAATAACAGAAAACATTAATAAGAATAATTGTTCTAGAGTAAAACACCCATTTAATAAGCTTTTTCTGTCTACTATTTACATAAAATATGGCAACTGCTAGACTTAGATGAAAATGAACATTTCACATGTTAAAAATATTAGATATTTTATATAAAAAATATTAATTTTTCATTCTAATAAATTTAAATCTTTTAATAGGCTCACTTACTGGATGTTTGGCTGAAAGTCTGCCAGTCGCAGTTCCTGTCTGATTCCATGTAGAGGAAATAAAGCCCTGTAGTCAAGTAAAGTAAAAATCCCCAGAAAGAAAAGGATGAAGACATGCATCTAAGTTTTATTTAATCTAAGGATATCAGCCATAAAAACTCACTGCAAACAGGACTACAAAAACAAAAAGAAATACTTCACAGTTTTCCATATATAAAAGTTCTTAAACTGTAAACACTGCAATCATTTCACATCCTTTTACGATTTATTTGAAATACCATATTTCACAGGTTACTTTTTATATGTCTACCTTTCTCATGCACGTTTGTAGTCCATCCACATAAGTTGATTTCATCTTATGAACCTAAATTACATAAAAGTTTAGATAAATGCTTATTTATAAAAATAAGATTTTTCAAATTAAAGATCTTAATTTCCAAATGCATATTAAATTGTTTTGTAAACTTTTTTTAAAAGACAGGTTTATTTTGGTAAATAATGTATGTATACTCACTAATAGCTTGACCTATTAGCATAAGTTACCTAAGTGCTCAGTTATACCAGGTCTTTCCAGATACTAGTCCACTGAAAATCCAAACATTAAGCATGAGAGCACACTAACTAGGCCATTTTGGATTTTCAGGAGGCTCATCACCTAAAAGAATCCATAACAAGTTATCTCCTTCACTTTCTGCAGAGTAGTTCTTCAGAACTCAAAAAATAAATGTTTTGCCCTAGGATTGTGCATTATAGCACTAGACAAATTTAACAGTGTAGTTTTCCAATTGTTTTTCCAACAGAATTGTTTGCTAGATATAATCTAACATAGTCCAAAACAGAAGTATAAACATTAAATTTAAAAACTCTTAAGAATACCTACAACTTCAAAATTCAAATGAATATTTGAATGAACTTAGATTAGAGACAACTTTTTTTGATTTATTTAGCTGTCAATATGTTATCTTTCTTGTTATCTTTGCTTCAGTGCAACTACATTCTGTGAAAAATATCAGCTCACCTGACGGTATTCTAAAATTATCTTAGGCAAAGGATGAAGGTCTTGCAACTTATTTAGCTGTAAAATAAAGAATGTAAATTACTAGTATACTTTTCTGTTAAGTTATATTACTTAACAATCTTAGACTAAGTTTTGGAGGAAGAAATTTTCTCAGCAAGATGAACGGACAAAATATTGGCTAAAGAATAACGTCATTCAAGCAATGTCACCCTAGGCCCAAGGAAGTCTTCACTCTTTCCTGCCTTCAACAGGAGGGCTGGAGATTACCCCTTCCCATTTAATTTCCCTTCGTGTTCCAGACAGGGGAAAAAAAAGACATGCAGACATAGAAACTTTTCCACGACAACTCTGAAAACACCAGGACATGGAATGAAGGGGTTAATTAAGGTCCTTTGTTTATTTTTTGTGGTAGACAGCATCAATGCAAGGGAGAACATGATAAAAGTATACAAAATAATACATATATAGACACATATATATTTATACACACACACACAAAATCCAACAGGAGAATTTCTCCTGTTCGTCCCCTAATACAAATTCCCAAAATAGAGATTGGATATTTAGAAGTACAACAAAAATATCTGGAACTACAGCAGTTCAGGGTGAAAGACAGATGCAACTGTACCAGAACGGAGATCTAAAAGCATAAGGTTTTTTTCTTGGTACCAGGGAGAGACAACATATTAATTACCTAGTATTTATCTATTGGAAGGTTTCAGCCTATCTTTCTCTGAATAACCAAGTCTCAGCAGTTGCTGGAAAGAGAGTACTGGACTAGATAAAAGCATTGCTTTGGTTACTGCAACAAATATGTTCCCACAAAAAGATCACATGCATTCTGTTTCACTGATCCCTCCCATCTCCCAAGGCTCTCTGTCACTCTCCAAGATTACATACTTGATCTATGAAACCTCCTTCTCCTTGAGCAGTGTGTGGTTTTTATGGTTATACTGTTGACATAACCTCGGAGATCATATCTGGTAGTTCAGACACAACAGTTGGATTTCCTCTTTTACACAAGTGAAACAAATACTACCTTTCTACTGTCCCCAGAGGTGTCTATTCTCAGCAATAAGTTGTGTACTTTAATTTGACTCCCATGTAAACCAGAGCAATACAATTGTGGCATGAAATCAGAAACACCTGCAGCTACACAGAGGCTTCTCCTCTTCTAAGAAGGAATTCTATTACTATTATTACCTTAACAAAATGATCTATTAATGATCTGGACAAGGGGATCGAATGCACCCTCAGTAAGTTTGCAGATGACGCCAAGTTGGGCAGGAGTGTTGATCTGCTTGAGGGTAGGATGGCCCTACAGAGGGATCTGGACAGGCTGAATCGATGGGCCAAGACCAATGGTACAAGGTTCAACAAGCCCAAGTGCCAGGTCCTGCACTTGGGTCACAGCAACCCCATGCAACACTACAGGCTTGGGGAAGAGTGGCTGGAAAGCTGCCTGGCAGAAAAGGAGCTGAGAGTGTTGGTCAACGGCCAGCTGAATATGAACCAGCAGTGTGCCCAGGTGGCCAAGAAGGCCAATAGCATCCTTGTTTATATCAGGAATAGTGTGGTGAGCAGGACTAGGGAAGTGATTGTCCCCCTGTACTTGGCACTGGTAAGGCCCCACCTCGAATGCTGTGTTCAGTTTTGGGCCCCTCTTGACAAGAAAGACATTGAGGTGCTGGAGCTCATCCAAAGAAAAGCAACAAAGCTGGTGACGGGTCTCGAGCACAAGTCTTATGAGGAGCAGCTGAGGGACCTGGGGTTGTTTAGCCTGGAGAAAAGGAGTCTCAGGGGAGACGTTATTGCTCTCTACAACTACCTGAAAGGAGGTTGTAGCGAGGTGGAGGTCAGTCTCTTTTCCCTAGTGGCAAGTGATAGGACAAGAGGAAATGGCCTCAAGTTGCACCAGGGGAAGTTTAGATTGGATATTAGGAAAAATTTCTTCACCAAAAGGGTTGTCAAGCATTGGAACAGGCTGCCCAGGGAAATGGTGGAATCACCATCCCTGGATGTATAGATGTGGCACTTCAGGACATGGTTTAGTGGCGGACTTGGCAGTGTTAGGTTTATGGTTGGACTTGATCTTTTACAACCTAAACGATTCTATGATTCTATGAAAAGGAAGGGGCATCCACATTTGCCTCAAGTTACCAAGAAGTCTGCAGTTTGGTCTTGACTTCATTTTTAGACAAATGTTTTTGGCAGGTTTCTGCACTTTTATGGGATCACACATGAACATCTGCATTGCTGAAAATTATCTGCTCCAACACTAACAGAAGAAAGAACTGGAGAAGCTTCATATGCACACTATTTACAGTACTGAATCTGAAGAAATATTTGATCTCTTGTACAGGTGTCTCAAAATATCTAAACTGTTTGGTCATTATTGCTCTAAGGGAACAGGATTCTATCAAGATCCTGCAGATTTGACTCCAAATGCAACCACTCTTACTGAAGACAAGCATCTCCACACAGGAGAAAAAAAAAAACTGAGGAAAATTCATGCACACAAGTAAAACAATGGACCATACAAGGAAAGTGACAAGTCCCGATTCAAACCACAGTTATCAAATAATTTCCTACAGACCTCTTTACCTAGCATGAATGAATGAGTTAAGGGTCCATAAAAAGATGACAACATGGTTTTAGCCCAGGTCTCCTGACGGCAAAGAGAAAGTCTGGGTTGCTATTTTCTTCACCAGTAGATTTTACATTAATGTTCTTTTCTTTCACCAGTGGTCTCTTACACCAAACCATTCAGTCATACTGAGCTACGAAAATCTGACCAGTGAGAAAGTCTCCCTCCATTGAGGAAGATGGTCATACGTGCGTGCTGGTACTAAAAAGTTTTTAATCCTGGTTTATAGCTAAAGTTTAGCTTTGGTAGCTACTTTGTTTTTCCTCATCATGGGCTGCAACTTTCATTTCTGGCATAAGTTAACGAAGTATAATTGCTACAATACAAAAATAAATCAAGATTGTGAGGAAGACTTTAGACAAATTACTGTTTCACTGGAATACAACTTAGAAGTTTTGCTAAACCATGCAGATGGTTTTGAAACCCCTCCCCATCTCACCACAACTTCTGAGGTGGACGCAAGTTGTTGTATTTGAGTTCTGTGAACCTTGTCACACAGTGCATGCAGTTTTAACTTTTCAAATAGTACCTACAGTAAGAAAAAACACATAAGAGAAATGTTTCAGTGTTGAAACAGAAAGGAAAATTATTTGGTGCCTGAACTTGAGTCTAGAAAACAGATTTCAAGGGAAATAGAGCATACCATAGCAAAGAGAACTAACACAGAATTGAAAAGATCAAATCTTTATTTTTGAGCTATTGAAAAAGTAGCATATTTACTAAAATCAAATGCATAATTTATGTAAATACATTAAAATACAGGTTATCCAACATTACCGGATTTATGAAGAACTGATATGTCCTCCATTAAAATCAGAAAATAAGATAATTAATTATCGAAGAAAAAGAATTCTGAAGTTGTAAGGATAGTTTTATATGCTTTATATTTCTTCTGTATCAATAACAATTTCCAGAACTTACAACTTACATAATAACAGTAGTATAAATATTACCTCTCTGAGTTGACTACTGCTGGTCAAAAGGAATCGTTCTCCAGCAACTTGATGAGCTTCCTGTTCAAGCTCTTTGAGTCGCAGCTATAAATTAGTACATCAGAATTATTCTGTTTACATTATTATTTTCTTCAATATCTGCTCCTTCATAGTTTAACAAGTATATTAGACTTCTATTTAAAAATAGAGTACTTCATAATGCGTAATCATTGCTGGCTATCAACATTTGGTTTAGGAGCTTGCTTATATACTCTTTAATTTGTGTTTCTTCATGATCTGTGAAGAGGATTTACTGCAGTAAAAAGGACCAAAATTTGTAGGAAAATAATTTAGGTTAGGGAAGACTATAGAGATCTGTGAGAAACAGAGCTACGCAAATCATTCTGGTAAATTAATAATCTGTCAGACCACTATGATCATCTAGTCAGATTTTATGCTATAAACAGGATTCTCTTGTAGCTATTTTTATCAATGGGGAAATGACAAACTTAGAACTCTCAGAACATGTAAGTTTTAAGAGTGTTTTATTGACAATGAGAGAGGTAGAAATATGTATCTCTTCTCAGGAAGATGGTTACTTATAACTGTAGGTTCAGAAAGAGTCATTACAATTTTTACTCTACAACACATAACCCAAAAGGACCTGTGCATTTTGCAAAGCAATCTCAGTTCTGGGGCAAGGTTAATGAAGCAAATGTCTCTTGTTTGTTTGCCTAAATAAACATGGAAGCATCCTAAAATGTAAATATCATTAGTTATATTTATAATAATAAAAATATTAGAAACCCCAAACTGTCATGTAAAACGCAACAAAACAAGGAGATTCCTCCTCTTTTTAATCAATTATCCTCAGTAAAAGCAGAAAGATGATACAATTTCCAAAATAAAAAATAAAGACAAAATTTACCCCTAGAATCTCTGATGTTTTTTTCAGTTCTCGTTTGTTCACATGTATTTTGTGTGTTTCCATTACTGTAAAGACAATTATATACTTAGAACACTTAAAATAGACAATTTTGATCTTACATCCTTCTCAGACTGTAAAATGGAAACTCAAACTCACACAGCTGTTATGAGGCTAAGATAATATTTAGTATTCTGAGGTATAACATTCTACTTGAGCATACTCAGCAGCTGTGTAAAAATAGGGAAGATTCATGTTTTGAACTGAACTTTCATACCTGCCAGAATTTTGATAAGTGGAAGCTCTAATGTGCAAAATAACTTCCACAAACCTTGAACCTGTAAAGCAAGATACAAATAAATTCTTCAGTATCAGTCAATTTTATCTTAAAACATATAGCAGTGGATCTATTTTCCAGTAAGCAGTATTTCACTTTCTGTATAATCCCTTTTTATATGACAACACCATTTGTGGAATGAAATACTACTTAGTGTGAATTATAGTATCTAAATACCATGGTCCATTGTCACTTCACTTTGTGGGGAATAGTAATACATTTTTTAATAGTAATCATTTTGTACAGGAATAGTAATAAAAAAATACACATACCTCATTTTTCTAAACAGTTTAGTTTTAGAGCAAGCTCCATGATAATAGGACACACAGTTATCCCTCTTTCTTTATTCACTTGAACAATTAAGCAATCATTCAGAATTCACAATTTTTTTTTCATTAGGAAGAAAATAAAAGATCGTGGGGTTACAAATCCAATTTAGTTACAAAGAACAGGAAGTCTGTTTTTTCTCTAACCACTGAAGCAGTCGGACAGCAACACTTGTCTAAAAACTCCTCCTGTAGACTGGCTCTCAGTGTCTCTATGCCTTTGGTGTTTCCCTGTTGCTTTCCTTCACAGTTTATTTCATCACACTGCTAGGCAACTTAGATATCCAGATTAATATAGCTCCATCAACTAATGGTCCAAGTCCTACACTTGCTACCATCAATTTCAAGAAAAAACCCTAGGATCCTATGATGTACCTTCCACCAGAACCTAAGCACATCCCGAAGTTCTGACACTTTTCCAGGTATATGATTATGTATGACATGATATGATTCTTCAAGGCCAGGTTGGATGAGGCTTTGAGCAACCAGGTCTAGTGGAAGGTGTCCTTGCCCATGGCAGGGGAGGGTTGGAACTAGATGATCTTTACGGTCCCTTCCAACCTAAACCATTCTATGATTACAGGGAGAAAACAAACACAGAAAACCACTAAAAGGCTTCTTGACATGCATTCTGAACTGCAATAAGGGCTAAAATAGGATAAAATACTTCACTTGGAAGGCACCTGCAACAATCATCTAGTCCAACTGCCCAACCACTTCAGGGCTGCCCAAAAGTTAAAGCATATTATTAACAGCATCGTCCACGTCTCAAACACTGACAAGCTTGGGGCATCGACCACCTCTCTAGGAAGTCTGTTCCAGCGTTTGACTAGTATTTGGCTAATACAACCTAGAGCAATAGATATGCTGAGAGTATTTTGTACCCAAGGAATACATCAAAAAAACCCAGCTACACTCTGTTTTAACTCTGTCAACATTTTTTAGACTGTTCCATACAGCTTTAATACACCAAAAGAAAAGTCACAATATTTTGAACATTTCCTGTTCTTAGAATCTTCATTTAAATATTGAGTTAAATATTGCAGGGGAAACGTTTCTTCTAAAGATTAACCTTCAAACTAACCATTTCTTCATTCTGGAAGAAATTACAAATTTGATGGACAACTTTATTTTAAATGTTGACAATCACTGTAAACCAGTAAGGATCAAAGCCTTCTATTTAACTCGAGTAGAGATTCTGATTTGAATGAGAAGCACATCACTGACTCTCTTTAATTCATGGTAATACCTCAGAAGTTATATCTGAGTAATTACTTTTTATATCTTACCTGTAAGTCATGAGCAAGGTCCATCATTACATTATAAAGCTTCTCCAAGTTCACACCTAAGTTTTGATACTGATACAAATAAAAAAAAAAATAAAAATCAAGAGTTTTAATGCCAACATAAAAATATTTAGAACACTATCTATTTTAAAAGGGATTAAACTATATATTTTTCTGTATGTCTCCTGTTATATTTAACATTTTAGAAATATTCTTAGACCTCTGACAAACAGTTCATGAACAGAGCAGTACAGATCATGAATAGTTATGATTTTACCTGTTCCTTTATTTACATTTTGCACAGACCGAGTATAGAGAAATAGTATCACTGCAGTGCCTTTGACATTGAAGTCAGAATCCTATTACTACTTGTAAAATGAGGAAAAATGCCTTGCAATTTTCTTTCTCCTATCAGTACTGCCACTCTTCTGTGCCTGAACTATTCACTTCCTTTCCTTTTGTTCCAGAGGTGTTCTGCACAGAGCCATGCCACCTCGTTCAGTTGGCTAGAAGACCATTTTGAAATGCAGACACTGAGAATATGATCTTTAGCTCCGAGAACATGATCACTAAAAATAAACTTAATGTCAACCAATTAAATTTGTTATCAGGGTAATACACAAAATGTAAACCATGAAGTGCTACTTTTCATTGCTAAATTCCTATAAGGAAAGGTTGGAAAGTAAAAAATGCTGCAGACATAGATTTCCTTTTCTGCAGCCTGTATCTTCAATGGTGGGTGAACAATCAAAATTATGGAATAAATTTGCATCCAAGGCATCAAATGCAAAAACATTGGCACTGTGTTTTTACTGTCCTGTAAAATTCCTGGACCATAAACCATAGAACCTAGGAGACCATTCCAGAGGACTAAAGTTACACACTTGCCTGTCCATACACTCTTCCCCAAGAATCACATACTGGTCTGTGTTGAAGCAGGAAAATATTACATGGAATTACGTATATGTTATGATAGTTTTCAGTTTATGTAAACCAGTAAAATTAAACTAAGGGTCATTTGTGTAAAAAGAGGCATTTACTCTGTGTTGATAAATACTTCTGAGGATATAGCTGAAGAACTGGTGCAACTGGGCCACAAAACTTTAAGAAATTAAGACATTAAGAAATGTCAGATAGGCTAAAGAATGGAACCAAAAATAATAGTAAGTTTAGAAAACATGACCTACAGAGAAAGAGATGAATTAGGTTTATTTAGTTGAGAAGAATAAGTTGAAGGAGGAGGATATAATAGTTTTTATAGAGACTCATGTATCAATTATTTTCTTGTACAATAGATATAAAACAATTGGCTTAATAGAACGTGCTTAATGTGCAGACTACAATTTTTTTTCATTAAGTTAGACTAGCATCTGTAAGGGACAGTCCAGGTTTTGACTGCTTCAGAAGTACGTTTAACATTTTCTTATTTATCTCAAGAATGTAGACATTATTGCTAACCACATTAAAAAAATTAAACATATGAGATTTTAATCCCATTTCCTCCTAGTTTCATCAAATGACTTTCAGTTATAGTACTGCAGGATTTGCCCAATAGTACCACTGCATTCACTTTATCCACTGCCTTCATGATAATTTAGACAGCTGCTAGTATGTTGCCCTTCAGTCTTTCTGCCTCCAACTTAAATAACCCCAAGTTTTTCCACATTTTCCTTGTAAAGCAGATGTTCCATCCTCTGAAAGGAAATTTCAATTGCCCCTCTCTGAAATTATGCTACCAAATCTGACTTTACTGCCCATTTCAGAGTTTCATGTGTTTTGATATATTCAGAATCTTTCTTTTGGTCCTTTTGTGATGATAAGAAAAGAAAAGGATGTTTCTACTTGTTATCAGATTTACACTGTCCTCTAAGATTGTATAGAAAATGAAGACAATGCTTCAGTTTCAATGAAGCGCCCAATATTTTGTAAAGAACGAAATCACGACTCCATCATTCAGAAAAGTATATGCAATGTAACTAGATGTGATATCACTACTAAACTGGATGTCATTAAGGTATGAATTATGGACTAAAAGAGAAAGTTTGCCACTGAAATTGTTGCCAAGGACAGTTTCTTAAGAACAGGCCTGATGTCAGAACACTATGGTCCTCCAGTGCTTTTAATCTGTCCAGACAGAACAGGTGGCTGCTTTTGAAGTAGGACAGGTAGCTCTTTTGAAGCAAAAGCGGTTAAGAATAATCAAAGTGGTTGGCAAATCTTCGAAATCCTTCCTAAAGGACTGTCTATACAGTCTAAACAGATCTCCAAGTTAAGAATTTTTCTAAAATTAAAAAAAAAAAACAAAATCATATCAAGATTGATGGACAGGGGAGGATCTTCCTCTCTCTTCAGGGAGGTAAGGACCCTTCCGAGTTTGTGAGAAGGTTTCTCTGGACATCTTTTTCCATCTGAACAGGGTCTTTTGCAGGAGTTGCTCCCTGAGCTGGAGGCCATTATCTCTTCCTTGTCTTCAAGATGACTCTCAGAACCTCCTGGTTGTTTTTTCTAGGGAGTGAAAGGGGCACAGACTGAGACACCAGTACAACTAAACACTTAATTCTGTGCCCTCACAATGCAAGAGTCAGCTGTAAATCAACAGGTAAACACAGTCCATCCCCCAAAGTGCATATTAAAATCTGCCTCGTACACAAAACTCACAATTTTGGCCTACTGTTTGCAAAACATCCCCATTATCTGAAGAAAAACAGTAGTTTGGAACCAAAGCATTACAGCAGATGCAGACTGACAAAAGCAATGCTTCATCCATTATTTGATCCAACCAGAATGCAGAAAGAAACCAAATTACTTGTTGCTGCACAAACACAATAGTACCAGAACTGAATGAAAATTAACTTCTATTAGGACAAATTATAACACATTATTGCCACAGAGGCAAGCATTCTGGTACGCAGCTGGGGAAGAACCATTACAGGAACTTCATCATATTGGTCCAACTAATTTTTAAGAGAAGAGAAGAAGTGCCGAGCGCAACAGAAGCATGGGAGACACCTATTAGTTACAGGAAAAGTTATGTTTCATGCCAAAAACAGAATTACGCTGGTTTTGGAGTAATCTTTGCTGCAGACACATTTTCCTACTGCATACCATGAAACAATGGGGGCACTAGTGTTGCAGTCATTCAGAACACACTTAAGCCTGGACCATAGTAGTTTTTATCTAGAAATGACCATCTGACTCAAGATAACAGCAGGTAAAACTAAACAGATGCGACACAAGCTGATGTTTGTTAGTGGGAAGCATGTCCCAGAAAAGTCCCAGCAGTAGAAAAGACTTAAAATGGGGTAGTGAATTCCACTGACAGCCCATGTGGGTTCTCCATCTGCTCAACAGCTATTAGTCTATACAACTTCAGCATTGGTTGTGTTGGTCATTGTGAGTAGACAATATGGACACCTGCTGTACAGGCTTCCCCTCCGCCTACAGCAGACTTGAATACCACAAGACTGAGAAACAGTGGGCCCTTGAAGGCAGGATGCAGAGGGCTCTCTTCGAAGCTGAAATACCTAGATCCACTGGTGCTCGTGCTTTATAACAATCTAGTCTTACCAGCAAGGACTTCTCTCTACCCCAGACAGACTAATTTAAGCAGGCCTATACTCCAGTGAAAAGCCATCAACCTGTCTCCAAGAAACCTTGTTCATAGCCACTGGTTCTGGAACAAACAAGTCATCTGTGAAATACTATCCTTTCAGCAATAAAAAACTTACATGATCCCATTCGGGAGGTGGAAGTAAGCCAAATGATAGGTTTCAATTGACACCAAGATTCCTCATCTGCAAATACAGCAATGACAAGAGCAGTATGATGTTTAGCACCTCTTTCAGCAAAGGTTTCAAGGTATATGGACTATGACCTCTTTTACTGAGCCTTTTGGGACAGCACCAAAGATACAAACAAGCAGTAAGTAGTACGTATTCTGTGCTAGAATGTGTGTGGGTGAGTAGTGGGCTATAGAATAAAATAGCAGTCATTCCAAGTACTATGCTGGGCAGACAAGACTATCACAATACATAGGGAGCTTAACTGAAGTAGTGGGGCACAAGACACGATACGTGACCTGGCCTGGACCCCTCTGGGAGTACAGACAACTGTTGGGAACCTACCAGCAAAGTCAGAGCAAGGCGGCTGAAGAGACAAATCTGGCAAAGAGCTAGGGGATTCACATGAAAAACCTGGACTCACTGAGCAAACAGAGAAGCCAAAAATAAAGTAGGAGCATCCAGGGAACAAATTAATTGCATGGGGGGGGGGGGTGTGTGCAGGCAGGAAATAATCACAGGATGTTAGAAGGAGGCATACACTGGGACTTGGGTGAATAAGTCAGCATAAAGGCACTGGAGATCGTTGGGACAAGGAAACAAACTAGACCTGAAATAGGGCAGGAAGGAAATAAGACTACAATATTTAACTCAGAGCTGGGAATCAGGATGACAAAGTTGAGAAATCATAACTAAGAACAGATGTGATATATGAAGAACAAAAGACTGAGTCAAGCTACGGAAAGAGACAAGATTAAGGATGCTGATTCACAGGAGGGGACATCACACATAGAAATAACCAACAAGTTTATAGCTTCTGCCTGTTTGCCTGTCCAGTCTCTACACTAATAGCTTAATGCATGAAGTAGCTTCTAAACAACTGCAGTTTACAGATAGTGTTTTACAGTAAATAGGCTCTGTTTTTCTCAGAAATGTCTATACTGATGGGTATGTGCTGATACAACTGACCTCTGTCCATGCTCTAAGCCCACTTGACATCAGTGGACTTGTATCCTAGAAGCCCTATAACCATGTTACAATACTTGTATCTGAACAAGCAAGGACTCTGAAAAGTGAAAGTTTTTTAAAAAAAAATAAAAAAAATCAGTTAGGTTGTTGCTGCACACCTATTTTTACCATTCAACCAACATCTGAAGATTAACGTGGCCAGAGTAGATCACCATGGCCCAAAAGACAAATACCGAAATTTTATAACATTAAGTAAATAAGTTTCAACAGACATTAAGACATTTCTATAGTGCTAGGTAGGAATAACTTCTCAAAAAGTTCATTAAGCATTCTCGCTTATTGAGAATAAAATTTCACAGATTTTTCCTACACATGCTTGAAGGTTCACATTTGACTCCCTACTGTTCCTCAGCCTACAATGTGGTATTTTTACCAGCTGTGAAATTCAGCAAAATTGTTAATTAAGTAAATACAGGCTACAAGTTGACAGGAATTAGAGAACAAGGCATTAGACATTTTGGAAAAGAAAGCTGGAAATCAGTTTGCAGGAAGATGGAAAGAAATAAAGATCAGATTATA
The DNA here is from genome assembly GCA_008921705.1 of Burhinus oedicnemus. Taxonomy (NCBI): domain Eukaryota; kingdom Metazoa; phylum Chordata; class Aves; order Charadriiformes; family Burhinidae; genus Burhinus; species Burhinus oedicnemus. The sequence goes on from VFFE01005624.1 coordinate 151,542, forward strand.
TATTAATCAATATTGTTATTAATTGTTTGAAGCAGAATTTTGCAGATGTTCCCGGAGAATATGATCCCATCTTGGCAGAATGCAGTGAACCCTTCCCTTCTCCCCTTTCTTCAAAATTAGATTTCCAACAAGTAGTATTAATATAAGAATTTTCTTCTATCAGAAAAGCATTGTCTGTCATTTTTTTGCAATATTTTCTAAGCAAAAATAATTATTTCATCATTTCGTTCCCCTTTTAACCCAACCACAAACAATTTAAAACAAAGTACTTACTGTTGCATTTCTCAAAGTGCCTGTATCTGTGTTTACTGTTCCCATAGAAAAAGGCTTTTCAAAATACTTCTGTATTAAACATTCAAAAGAGGGAACTGTGTCACTGGGGTTTATCAGCCATGCTGCAATCCTTGGATCTAACACGACACTATCAGCAACTACAAAAATAAGTTATTTCTGACAATCAAAATATTTAAATTACCTCTCATAATGAAAAACCTTTCCTGTAGACACACATCATAAATAGACAACCATTTATACTACGAAAATGTTAACATTGAATTTGCAGCTGTAACAAAAAACATCATGACTACATAGGATTAAGTTCAATATTGAATATTTTTTAAGACAAGTTTTTTGTGGGTTTGTTTTTTGTTTGTTTGTTGGGGTTTTTTTTCAAGTTTTAAAATGTAAGTGAACATTTGGTTCTTAAGACTGACTGTAAAAGCCTCTCTTTCTTAGCACTGAAAAACTTCAAATTGAAGTTTTCCCTGTTAGTGTCTCCCTCCAATACAGTTTTGTTGTTGCTGTGAGCTTGACTGATATCCACAAAATTGCTATTGGGGTCAGGGGAGAGAAGATTTACTTCCTAACAATCAGACTTCTGAGATCTTTAATGTATGTATGAATTCACATATGGGTGCACAACGCATTGTTCTCAAAAATCAGAACCTTTTGTCCTATAGGATCATACGTGCTCACTTTTTTCCCTGTTCACATAGATACACAGGATGGAGAAAGCCTAGTGCTGTTTTATTTCCCTTTTAACCACAATCTCAACATACGTACTGAGAGTTGGGAGAAACTAGTAACTAGAATGCTTTGAGATATATTCAAAGATAGATCTAAGTATCCTCTTCAGCAAGCCCTAAATACATTCAAATGACAACCCACAGGTACATCTATAGAGAACTCCATGCTACGCAACCTTACAGACTCAGTTACCTGGAAGCAAACTTGAATGTCCATAATGCAAGTTACAGCTGCAGGACTGTTCTAAAGAGAACCAGGCTTGTTTACCTCCACTGATAAAACTGTTGCTGAAAAGAACCTCACATGGCTGCTCAGCAGATGTTAGGGAAGGAGATACCTTGTCCCTGAATCAGCTTGAGCTCTGCTGTAATGGCCAGATAACTGAAGGATACTTCATCTGCATGGTCTCATACCAGGATTTTATGTAACTCACTATACTTCTCTCTGAATACGAACAGCTATTCACCTCAGAAGTTAAAAGATGCAAAGGAACAGCCTTAGAAATTGTCTCAAGGATACCCTCCTGATAGTACTACTAAGAGACTTTCTGTCATTGGAAGGACAGTCTTAGCCTTGGAATCACGCAGCTTAAGAAAGTATGTCAAACTCTGCATCCACTCCAAAAATCAAACTTTGGACGTGACCACAGGATTTCCACTGCTCTTTCAGCAGGATGTAATCCCTACAGGTATTAAATAAAACTCTGACAACTGTAACAGACTTGCCATGAACTCGAATGATGGATTATGAAGAGGCAGACTAAGCAACAGAGCCTCACTGATGGGCTATAACACTCAGCAGCTGATGGCCGTTGGAAAATGCCCACGGGCTACAGGAAGGATCTGCCTAGTGAGATGCTGGACATTCACAAGCTCACGTGAAGACTGCATGAAATGAGCACTGATTTTTCTAGTAATCACAACTACATCTTACCAGGGATACATGGAGGAAGAGAATCCTGTTACCAACGAGTCTCTGAGATACCTCAAAGATCCTTTTCTCCTATCTCTATTTACAATAAGCATGAGACAGTCTCTAGCTGAAAAAGGATAAAGAATCAAAGCCCCCAACCACCCATCCCTTTCTTCCCAACTAAAATTTTCACCAAAGGTGAGGGTAGCAGTAATGAGTTATAGCAACCAATTCAGCCTTGGAAAGAGGATGACACCTTCAAGGTGAGGAGGAGGCACATATGGAACTGAGACAGAACAAAACTGAAAGAAGTGAAGCAAAACCAGGGTCAAGCTGGGATAAAGTGAAGAGTCTGTGCTGATAAAAGTATACTTTCCTCAAGACTGTGAAATGGTACTCAAGTCCTGTCCTTCTTCTACTCTGAAACATTAGTGAACCCCAACAGCAAAGTATGCCATATTTTACTAGTCAGGGCTAATATATCTGGTTAGTAGCCTAGTTTGAGAATGAGTGCAATGATTCAAAGTGATTGCAGTCAATATGACACACAGAGAAATTTCAGTGGTTGCTTGATTTACAATGATGGGATTTTTTTTACCTTAAAGAAGGCAGGGGGTTTGTGTTGCAGGTTTTTTTTACCATAGCAGAAATAATGGGTGAGGAAGTTTCAACTTCCAAAGTTTAAAAAAACCTAGACAAGAATTCTTTTGGATACTAGAAACTTCAGATTCAAATCCTACACATCAGGTAGGATCTAACCTAGATCTAGTACCTCCTGTGCATACAGATTATAAAACTGTCACCATCATGACGTTTCTTCCTCCCCTTCCCATTCCCAGTGCTAAGTGTCTTTTGTGTAGATCCTCACACCAGATTCTAAATCATCATCAGTTTACTGTGATTTACTGATGAAACTTTTCAGATGCTGAAGGCAAACCGAAGATTCTCTGTAGAGGGAGTCCTTCCTGAAAGGTCACACTTACTTTTGTAATTCAGTCAGTAATCCCATACACAGAACCAAAGAAATAAAAACCATTATATTTACATCTTATATCTTCTGTTTGTAGTTACTTTTAAATTCATACAAGAGCCTTATCTGATCTTATCAAAAAAACAAGGACCCATTCAAGTGATTCCTAATTCTGACAACTATGAGCACTTCTAGAATTTATTTTAGCCTTTCCTCTTGAGCAGAGAAAGTTCTTCCAGGGAACATGAAACATGAAGTAGTTTGACCTTTTCAGCTATAGTCAGGACCGTTGAAAGCTTTTGTTTCCACTGGAAGCTATCATTTAATTATTCAATGATATGATTCCTACTCTGAGAAGAAATACATCATCTTGACATGCCAAGCCTCTATTCACAACCTCTCCAAGAAGGGTGTTCTTTTCCATGGTATGAAAACTCTGTTTTCCAATATATTATTTAACCACCCATCTACTTACTTCTACACCTAGTGATTTTAACAGAAACATCAAAAGCACAGATATTATAGGATTATATCATAGATTAGATTAGATAGTTACCTTGTTTCCAGCTAATTTCATTACCATAAACTTGAAGTACAGTCCTCAGGAAATCTTTTGCGTTGAAGCAAATAATCGGAACTGTGCAACGTAGCATTTGAAACAACACTTGCCTGCACAGAAGTAGTTCGTTTACACACATTATATTGCTACTGGATTTAGTGAATCTGTTTACTTTATACATCTAATTAGCATCTAATACCAAACAGTTAACACAAGACACTTCTTTATTCCTGTAAGAACAGAATACTGTATTTTAATATTAAATCCTTAATTCAGTAATACCTGAAGCATCATTCTATAATAAATTAAACATCCTAGCAGATATGCCTTATCATGCATTCATAAAGAAAACAAATCCTTATTTGACACTCAAAATTAAAAGCAATCTTAATCCGAAACAGCAACTGCCATCCCCATAATACTTTAATATACCCAAATAAGATCACAGGGGCTTCTGAGTTAATGTAGTATTGCAAAAATCATTATTTAAAAGTTACTAGATAATCTAAATTTCCATTAATTGCCTAGTGTTATCATGCTATTTCAATCTAGTATGCTTCATCTTTGTGACATTATTCAGTTCCTTTTAAAGATGTCTACAGTTCCCACATCCATGCTATTTTAAATAGATTTTACCAATTATATATATTAGTATACAGATTTTTACTAATTATTTGTGTAAATTTTTTTTATAAGCTCTATTTTGGGCAATATAGAAAAATAATTTTTTTTTAATAGAGCTTTCAATTTTATCTATCTTTGGTGGTATGAAACCACAGTACCAAGTTTTGGACATATTAGAAATTTTGTGGATCATAAGATATTATTGTATATGGTGTAGATCCACTATTAAACTGCACCATTCTTACAAGAAATAATTACCTAGAGGTTTCATCTAAATGTTAACACACCTACTGAATTTGTTTATTATTGAATTTTTACTGTTCATATGCACATCCTTTATTGATATGCTATTCTCAATTCAGAACAACCTATATTCAAACTAACAAGTTATTAAACTAGTTGTCATATAACTCCAGTATTACAGCTGGAGATGTACAGGTAAGTGAAGTGATTTGTTTCAAGTCACAGGGGAGCAGTGGCAGAGATGCAACTAACAACCAAGTCCAACATCTTGAAAATGAATGCTTTGAAATTGAATAACCCAAATTCAGCACTTTACAATAAAGCAGTTAGTACTGAAAGTCATAAAATATTCTAATGAAGTTTTAACATGCAACTGTTATATCCAAGTATCAAATTCAGTTCTCATTTCTCCCTTTACAGAATGAAAATGAATTTTGGTTATACTAACTGGAAGTTTGAAACATAATCCAATTTCTTTTTTTAAATTAGTCCCACTATTAAATACATAAAGCATTCACTTTAAAAATTATCTTGTAATTCTGATGCAATGTTGTTACTTAATATTAGGAAAACTTCATTTGGGATCTCAAAACCATTAAAAAAGCCTATTGTGCTCAAAAAATTAAAAATATTAGCAGAGCTCAAAAAGGATGTTTCCCATAATAACATGCAAAAATGTATTAGATAAGAAATGCAGTTCAGGAAATAGAAGATACAAGAAAGATAAACCTGGATGAATCATATTTTTTGGTGCCATATAGCTGTAAGCTGTTCATAAAGGATTTCTAGGTGAATGTAAACAGCTCCTACCAGAATCCCAACCTAGTTCTGCAGGGCTGCAGTTAGTGATATGCTGAGCCCAAAGGAATACTCTATTCTTCTTTGGTTTATATTAGTCCTGTGTCAAGCCTGGGCTAAAAAGCTAATATGAAATTCAATGAGCTTGACATGTAAGGAGATTAAGCCTGTGTCATGTAACCAATATCACTGTTGCTAAAAGCATATGTGAAGAAAACCAGTATTTTTTCCTAAATACTCTCACCAAGCAAATTTCTTGTGAGCCTGTTGTTCTTGTTCCCAAAGAGATGACCATTCAGTTTTTAAATAAATTAATTTATCCTTTTCATTAGCTGCATTCCAAGTATGGTCAGTTGCAGCGTAACTGGGAGGGCAAGGGTGATCAGTCTGACTCTTCACTAGCACGACGACTCCTTTTACTGATGAGGTTAAGACCTGTTAAGTATAACGACAATAGTGTTTCCTCTAATATATTTTACGCAATCCTACAAAGAAAATTTCCCAAATATTTTACAATATGAAACCTACTATGTACACTAGAGTTACTGCATACACCATTGACACAGTAGAGGAGCATGCAAGTGTTTCAGCCTTGAAACAAAAATCCACAGTGACACAGTAAAAAGCAGGAAAAAATACTCCAATTCAAACAGTCTCACTTTAAATATACAAATGCCTGATTAGCCCAAGTAGTTATATTTTTTTAAGTTTTACTTAGTAACAAAAAATAAAACGTAGTGAGAAGTATTAAGGTTTACCTCATTTTACCTTTATATTTTGGTAAGCAGTAATACACAGAACTGGTCTGGATTCTAGGCTCCCAGTGAACACAGTTCTGCGTTTATCAGTCATACGCACAGTTCAAATGGTTCTACAAAACTAACTAAACACATTATTCACAAACCTGCGCTGAGTTGAGCTGTGAAGAACCATCTTGAAATATCATAGTAGTTACAAAAGCCACTGCCTGTTCTATAGTTGCAAGCAATTCTCTTCTTTCCTCACATCCCAAACTCCTGATATCACAGGGATAATTATCAGAAGACTCTGTTTGTCCAGAAGTACAGTTGTATCCTCTTTCATGTGAAGAAGTGTAGGTTCTCACAGGTAATCTTCTTGTTTTCTCTGAACAACACACAGGCACACCTTGCCTTCTTTTAAGGGGAGTAGCTGTATTCTTTTTACCATCCTTCAGGTTTTTTGCTTCTACTGAAAGATGTCTTTCTCTATATCCCCATGTTGGCAAATCTAAATCCTGGTAATAGCTCAGTATTTTGGTATCTTGACAACAAAGCATTTCATCGGTATGTACTGTCCTGACTATCTGACCAGCAGTACTTTTTTCGGGGCTGGCAGATGTTTTTAATAAGACAATTGTGGAATCACGAATCTCCTAGAAAAATTGGAAATTTTTTAGTGAACCAATTATTCAACTTATTAGGAGAAATAAAAATAAACATACAGGAGTTAAATTAGATAACCTTTGAAGGAAGTGATATTTTATGAAAACAACGAAGAGTCTGTTAAATAAATTAAACAAACACATTAAATAAAACAAAATTCAAGTATTTATCTGTAAAGATTATTTTGTTGGTTTATATTGCATACATTCAAAACCACCACTGTTTTTTCAATCTTAGTCCAACACTAAAAATGGCAAATTAACAACTGTAATAGGCATCTAGTCCAGCAGCCTGTCTTCCATAATGACTAGGTTATTAGTGATGTTTGTCTGAAGAGAGACCATTCATTTCCATCTTTAGCTTCAATATTCAGAGCTTTTTTCATGACAGCTTAGTTTATTAAAGAACTTTTGTCAAGGGACCATAATGACTGCTTCAGAAATTCAAGTACACCAAATCAACTGGACCTACACCCATTTCTTCAAACAACTTATAAGAGTGTAAGACGTAACAAAAATATGTATGAAAGTCACACTGAAGAAGTATTATCAGGTATATGAATAAGTATTATACTCTGTGTAATCCACTATGCCCACAACTGCTTTCCTACTACAGGTAGTTCCTGGATCCCTAGTAAATAGCATTAAGCAGGAGTTGCATGGTATTATGATTCTACGCCTTCATCCTTGATTTCCTTCAGAAATTTCCTTGGTATGCCACCGTCCCTAGTATTTTCTTATGGTTTATTTTGCTGTTTCTTCTACAACCTCTTCAGCCGAGATAGATTCTCTGTCTTTATTTCATAAACAAAGACTATGGAATGGCAACCAGCAACCCTTCCAAGATTCCCCAAGGTAAATGTGTACTTAACTATTTAGAGATATACAGAGTTGTATCTTCCCTCAATACTCCTCTTACATCTTGATCATCAACAGATCTTACAAATGTTTTGGTTTCAGAGGGGAAATTCCATATATTTTCTTTTAAAAGCTCCTTCATTTTTATGTAATTTCCTTTTTTGAAATGAAGCATTCCTGTAGTGACTTATCTTTTAATGCCTTGGAAAGATTATATTGCCTGTCAGAGCATCTTCCAGCAGGAAGATTTTGAACCTGATCTCACACAGGATCAAATAAAAAGCAATTTCTCTTCTGAGTTCTCTAACTGTTCCACAAAGCAGCTGTCTCCTAATTTTTAGTCTCAGCATCATGCATAAGCATAATATTTACCTACTCCATTGAAAAGTAACTGAACCCTCTCATAATTACTATTCCTGTAACACAGTCAGTCTCCTTCAGTGCGGTGGATTGAAAACCAGCTGGCAGAGAGCTCAGAGGGTTGTGATCAGTGGCACAGAGTCTCGCTGGAGGTCTGTGACAAGTGGTGCTCCACAGGGGTCAGTACTGGGTCCAGTCCTGTTCAACATGTTCATCAATGACCTGGATGAAGGGATAGAGTGTACCATCAGCAAGTTTGCTGATGACACAAAACTGGGCGGGCTGGCTGACACACCAGAAGGCTGCGCTGCCATTCAGCATGACCTGGACAGGCTGGAGCAGAGAGAAACCCAATGAAGTTCAACAAAGGCAAGTGTAGGGTACTGCACCTGGGGAGGAAGACCCTCGTGCACCAGTACCAGTTAGGGGCTGACCTGCTGGAAAGCAGCTCGGTGGAAAGGGACCTGGGAGTCCTGGTGGACAACAGGATGACCATGAGCCAGCAGTGTGCCCTTGTGGCCAAGAAGGCCAATGGCATCCTGCGGTGCATCAAGAAGGGTGTGGCAAGCAGGCCGAGGGAGGTCATCCTCCGCCCTGGTGAGGCCACATCTGGAGTCCTGTGTCCAGTTGTGGGCTCCCCGGTTCAAGAAGGACAGGGAACTGCTGGAGAGGCTACAGCAGAGGGCTACAAAGATGATTAGGGGGCTGGAACATCTTTGTTATGAGGAAAGGCTGAGGGACTTGGGTCTTTTTAGTCTGGAGAAGAGAAGGCTCAGAGGGGATCTCATCAATGCTTATAAATACTTAAAGGGAGGTTGCTGGGAGGATGGGACCAGTCTTTTTGCAGTGGTGCCCAGTGATAGGACAAGAGGTAATGAGCACAAACTTGAACATAGGAATTGCCATCTAAACATGAGGAGGAACTTCTTTGAGGGTGGCAGAACACTGGAACAGGCTGCCCAGAGAGGTGGTGGAGCCTCCGACTCTGGAGACATTCAAAAGCCACCTGGAGGCCATCCTGTGCAACCTGCTCTAGGTGACCCTGCTCTGGCAGGGGGGTTGGACTAGATGATCTCCAGAGGTCCCCTCCAACCTCTGTGATTCTGTGATTCAGTACCTCTGCTGTCATTACCATTCCGAAAACTAAGGCCTTCTCACTTCAAAAGAAACACAAGTTACTGCTGTGCCGGGCTCCCATCCATTCCCCAAGACGACAATTTTCAGTGATCAAAGGCTATCATCCATCTCTATTCAATCTGTATTGACTGAGCAAGCCAGAATGACAAAGTCAATGATTAATTTTTTTCCTGGTTTTGCAATATTCCTCAACCCGATTCCTGTATTTCCAAACCTCAGAACTACAGAGTCAAAGGGTGAAAAAGGCTTAGACTGCTTGAGATCATACTTCACAGGATCACCTCTAGAGCAAAAGTACAATTAACAGGTTCTAAGTAAATAGAAAAAGGGAGCTAATTAAGCTTTTGCTACTACCAAAATGAATAGTGGTTGTTCTAAAAGATGACTAATTGGACTTATGCAATGCTAATCAAAAAGTGAATATTATAAAAACTTACCAGAAGCGGAAAAATAATAGCACAGAAGGACCAAATGTTTAAGAGCCATAGAAGGACAACTAATCCACTCAAGTGTGTTCTCCAGTCAAATTGCAAATAGTTTTATTGTTTAACACAGCAGAATTTGAATTAGGACACTCAAGTACTTATAGAATCAGGAATAAGCAATTCTCTTTTAAAGGTTCAAAAATAAGAACAAAGCAATTTAATCATCAAGTCAGAATAATACAGCTGGAACTACAATTAACCACAGAGAGAAGCAGCAGCTTCCAGGAAGAAGCCATCTTCTAACGGAAATAACAGCATGGCCAGAAGTAGAGAAAGCAACTCCCAGGATGTAGGATAATTTATGTGGATGTGGGAAAATTTCATTAGATGCTCTGAGTAAAAATTTGCACCTCATCATCTCAAAAAGGGGCTCCACTACTATCCATGTGCACTCACAGCTACATGTCTGTCTATGAGCCAATTTAATTTGCAGGAAACTATCCCACCCCACAAAAGAAACCAAACAGTTTTCTGCATCTTGAGCAACCTGAACAGACTTCCTGAAGTGTGCAACATGCATCAGAGTCAGAGTAAGGAAGGCTGTGAAATTTGCATCTGGGACAGGAGTACACTGGCAGTATCTGCAACTCTTCGACCGACTCAATGGACCTTAAAGAGTTGGGGCTGCCCCAGTCATTCATTCCCATTCTTGTACTGTCACTCACTCGCATGCACATTAAACCAAATTCAGAGAGCTGATAAAACCAAAAATTAAACTTCCCAATACAAAGTAATTTTTCCACAAGAATCAGCTCATTTTATGATTATGTAACGACAAGTACCAGCTTATGGAAGGACGAAAAAATGTAAAACAAGGAAAAGCAGAAAAAAAGGAATAGGTGGCAAGGCTTAGACTGACATACAGTGCTGCAAATCCACCAATTAAGGAGATCGATCATACAAGCAACACCCACAGAACAGCAGAAATGATGTGCCATTAGCAACTCTGGAAAACACTGAACAGTGCTGTTGACATCCCTGGAAAGCAGCACAGCCACTAAGAAAACTGCAGTGATCTCTTAAATCCATGATTTTTCTAGCAGCAACGAAGAATTACACATTTTTTTTATTCCCATACCTATCTCCCCCCAGAAAAAAAAAAATAGGTCTAGAAATAGTTTTCAGGAAAAAAATATACAATTTACGTATTCAAGCTTATTTTGTAGAAAAGTATTTTCATTTGGTAATGAAGGACATAAGTAGCGTTCTTCTGTATGAATACATCTAGGTAACAAAATAATGCTTTAGGCTTCATCCACACAGTTGCTATAAGGGCATTTATAGAATCATAGAATGGTTTAGGTTGGAAGGGACCTTCAAGATCATCTAATTCCAACCCCTCTGCCATGGGCAGGGCCACCTTCCACCAGACCACGCTGCTCAAAGTCCCATCCAGCCTGGTCTTGAACAATTCCAGGGATGGGGCATGCACAATGTCCCTGGGCAACCTGTTCCAGTGTCTCACCACCCTCATAGTGAAAAATTTCTTCCTGGTACCTAATCTAAATCTACGCTCTTTCAGTTTAAAACTGTTACCCCTCACCCCTGTCACTACATGCCCTTGTAAAAAGTCCCTCTCCAGCTTTCTTGTAGGCCCCTTCAGATACTGGAAGGCTGCTATAAGGTCTCCCCAGAGCCTTCTCTTCTCCAGGCTGAAGAACCCCAACTCTCTCAGCCTGTTGTTATAGCAGAGGTGTTCCAGCCCTCTGATCATCTTTGTGACTCTCCTCTGGACCCGCTCGAACAGGTCCACCTCCTTCTGCTGAGGACTCCAAAGCTGGATGCAGTACTCCAGGTGAGGTCTCACAAGAGCGGAAAGGCAGAATCACCTCCCTTGACCTGCTGGTCACACTTCTTTTGATGCAGCCCAGGATACGGTTGGCCTTCTGGGCTGCAAGTGCATATTGCGAGCTCATGTTGAGCTTCTCATCCACCAATATTCCCAAGTCCTTCTCCTCAGGGCTGCTCTCAATCCGTTCTCTGCCCAGCCTCTATTTGTGCATCGGATTGCCCCGACCCATGTGCAGGAACCTTGCACTTGGCCTTGCTGAACTTCATGAAGTTTGCATGGGCCCACCTCTTAAGCCTGTCCAGGTCCATCTGGATGGCTTCCCTTCCCTCCAACGTGTTGACTGCACCACACAGGTTGGTGTCATTGGCAAACTTGCTGAGGGTGCACTCAGTCCCACCGTCCATATCGCCAATAAAGATGTTAAACAGCACCGCTGCCAGTACCAACCCCTGAGGAATGCCACTCATCACCAGTTTCCACTTGGACATAGAGCCATGGACTGCAACTCTTTGGGTGCATCCATCCAGCCAATTCCTTATCCACCAAGCGGTCCATCCATTAAATCTGTGTCTCTCCAATTTAGAGACAAGGATGTCATCTGGGACAGTGTCAAATGCCTTGCATAAGTCCAGGTAGATGACGTCTGTTGCTCTCCCCTTATCCATCGACGCTGTAATCCCTTCATAGAAGGTCACCAAATTTGTCAGGCATGACTTGCCCTTGGTGAAGTCATGTTGGCTGTCACCAATCACCTCCTTATTTTCCATGTGCCTTAGCAGAGTTTCCAGGAGGATCTGCTCCATGATCTTGCCAGGCACAGAGGTGAGACTGACCAGCCTGTAGCTCCCTGGGTCTTCCTTTTTTCGCTTTTCGAAAATGGGCATTATGTTTCCCCTTTTCTAGTCAGTGGGAACTTCACCAGACTGCCACAACTTTTCAAATATGATGGATAATGGCTTGGCAACTTCATCTGCCAGTTCTCTTAGGACCCACGGATGGATTTCATCAGGTCCCATGGACTCGTGCACCTTCAGGTTCCTTAGATGATCTCATACTTGATCTTCACCTACAATGGGCAGTTCTTCATTCTCACAGCCCCTGCCTTGGCCTTCTGTGACTTGGTCAGTCTGGTTAGAGCGCTTGCCGGTGAAGACTGTGGCAAAAGAGTCACCGAGTACCTCAGCTTTCTCTGTATCCTTGGTGACCAGGTCTCCGGTCTCCTGTCTCCTTCCGCAGAGGGTCCACATCTTCCCTAGCCTTCCTTTTATCACTGACATACTTATGGAAGTTTTTCTTGCTGACCTTGATGTCCCAGGCCAGATTTAATGCTATCTGGGCTTTAGCTTTCCTAACCTGGTCCCTGGCTGCTTGGACAGTTTCTCTGTATTCCTTCCATGCTACCTGTCCTTGCTCCCACCCTCTGTAGGCCTCCTTTTTGCTTTTGAGTGTGTCCAGGAGCTCCTTGTTCATCCATGCACGCCTCCTGGCATTTTTGCCTGACTTCTTCATTGTTGGGATGCATCACTCCTGAGCTTGGAGGAGGTGATCCTTGAATACTAACTAGCTTCCATGGGTCCCTCTCCCCTCCAGTGCTTTATCCCATGGAACCCCACTAAGCAGATCCCTCAAGAGGCCAAAGTCTGCTCCCTTGGAGTCCAGGGTAGTGAGCTTGCTGCGCACCGTCCTCGCTGCCCTAAGGATCTTGAACTCTACCATTTCATGATCACTGCAGCCAAGGCTACCCCCGAGCTTGACATTCCCCACTAGCCCCTCCTTGTTGGTAAGGACAAGGTCCAGCATAGCTTCTCTCTTCGTTGGCTCCTCTACTGCTTGGAAAAGGAAGTTGTCATCAATGCATTCCAAGAACTTCCTGGATTGCTTGTGCCCCGCTGTATTGTCCCTCCAACAGATATCGGGGAGGCTGAAGTTCCCCATGAGGACCAGGTCCTCTGAACGCGATGCCACTCCCATCTGTCTATAGAGGGCCTCATCTGCTCCGCCATCCAGGTCAGGTGGCCTGCAGCAGACCCCCACTGTAATGTCACCTGCCCCTGCGTTCCCTTTAATTCTGATCCATAAGCTCTCTGTCAGTTCTTCATCCATCCCCAGGAAGAGCTCCATGCACTCCAGCTGGTCATTGACATAGAGGGCAACACCCCCTCATCTTCCCTGCCTATCCTTCCTAAAGAGCCTGCATCCTTCCATTCCATCACTTCCATTTAGTACACAGAATGATGTGTCGATTCAGAACAGGTTATGTAAAGGCCACAGTATCTCATGGCTCTCCTGTAGACCATATGGGCGTTATATGGGTCATGCCAGTTATGGATGATGAGATAACAATTTACAAAACATAAGCCATTTTACTATTACTATGAAAAGAAGCTTTCTGTATTTTGGGGGATTTTTGGGGGTGCTAGTGATTGTCCAGTGACAGAGGTTTGAGAATATTTTTAAATCCTGGTAACTATCTAAATGTGGCAACCACATTAATTTCTGATCAGTCTGTCACAAAAGACTACTTTCCTGTAAAAAGAATAATAGAACTGGGGCCAACACTCTTACAGGTAAGTAGATGCCAAATGCAAAATAAGACAGAGGGAAGTTATCTGAACTATGAGTGTATGCAACATATTGTCATAAAGCTTGTTATGAAAGAGCCAGTCTGTAACAACGTCAAACCTGCAACAAAAAGACTGCTTTTAGTGGTCTTCAATCTTAGAGTATGCTTGCCTTTTCACTTTTCAGATGTGCATCCTTGTCGCCTAGTCTACTGTCTTTTGTTGTCTCTATACCTTTAAAAAAAGAATGGGAAACATTTTACAATACAAATGAATCTGAGAGCAGTGCATATAACTTAGGTTATATACAGTGTTACATTACTGATACTTTTACCAAACCTAAAATAATTGTGATAAAATTTTCCATGACAACCATTTTCCTCAAATTAATATCATTCACACTTAAAGCGGCCCTGCAGGTTCCTAAATATGCATACGCAAAAGCATGCTCTGTCCCCATTAAGAAAAAAATTAATTCAAATTTGCTACAAAGCAGGCAAACATTTTCCACAGTATTCAGAAGAGGTATGACTATAATACCATAAATATGCACATTTCCTTCTTTCAAGAAAACACATCCCATCTTGGTCAAAGCAAAGCTGGGGGCATGGACAAGAAGAAAAAAAAAAAACTAACCAAAAAAACCAAACTCTACATACTTCACACTGTTTAACTGTTTTCTTGGAATTAGGCAGTATTATTGCACAATTATTTTCTTCAGTAAAACACTATTTCCATATACATCTTCGGCATATCAGGCCCTACAGAGAACTGACTATGCTTCATCTGCAGAGGATAATTTTTTCACATCGTTCATCTTCACAATAGAACAGGTATTGTAAGACCCAACAAGAACAGAGAGCAAGGAGAATTCAGATGTATCAAACTGACAGAAAGCTAAGGCAATGGCTAGCACCGCAAGAAGCAGGAGGTTCTATCAGTGCTGCATCTAAGAGAGCCCTGTGCCACAGCACAGGTGTTGGTCTGGGCCCACCACTGAACTACCAGTGACATTTAGCCTACAGCTCTGAAAGCAGACAGATTCTGTAGTTTAAGGAAGGCTTTGTAAACACACCTCAGGACGCTGCACCACGCTAAATGAAACAGTTAGGACATGCCTTCTCTTTTCTGCCCTCAACACTGCCCAGTAGCCCCAAGAAGAGAGGAAGCAAGACTGGAATAAAAGAACAAGGGGCAACAGGCTAGCAGCAATTACAAACTCAGTAGGTAGAGGAAGAGGAACGGTGGGGTGGGGTGGAGACCTCCACTGAAGCGTGGGTCTCTCCAGAGTGTGCAATTAGTTAGGATTCCTTTATCTCTATATTCTTTTACTGCCCAGCCAAAAGACACCTCACAGGCAAAACATGTATTTTGTCCCCTTCTAACTCCTGGTCCATACCAAGTGCAAAACTCCACTGCCATTTTCAGCTATGAAATTTGCATTACCAGCAGCACGACACTTTCTGAATCTAATGTGCTGATGACCAATGTCAAATAAAACATAAGGTGATCTATTTCTATTTACTGAAACGGTTTTAAAAAAAAATTTGTCTAGGCAAACTAGGACCCTGTACTTCAAATGCTTAAAAAAAGCATTTTCAAAGACTAACTAGCTTAGCCTCCAGAACAAACTAAGCTTATTACTTTATAGTATTACAGGCAGGTTCATGTTCGTGTATGTGTATAATCAGTTATCTCCAGCTCAGACTTCTAACCTGAGCCATTAGAATAGCAAGTGTGGCATAAGTGTATTTGTAGCTTCAAATATTTTAGGTTTGCTTTTCTTGATGCTTCCTACAACAATAAAATTATAATTTAAGAATGATAGTAACTGAGTGTACATTCAGTACTTTTAACTGTTTCACAGCTAGATACTGTTCCCTGAAAAATTCACCCTCCAGAGATGATGAGGATTACATTTCTTTCCTTCACCACACAATATTCAGTATGACAGGTATCTAAAGAGCTATGCAACCTCAAATTTCTGGTTTATGAAAAAGTATCACCAGATGGCAGTAGAAACCCATCCTTGCCTTCAAACTCCTTCTTAAGGCTAGATGGAACCATTACAAGCTCTATTGCCAAGATACCCACACAACTTCACCCGCAAGTTCATTACAGATATTTGCCCTATTTGAACCCAGTATTTACCTTCTTAAGACAAACAGTTTTTCCAGTAAGTAGAATTTAATCTTTAAAGATCTATCAATAAAATACAGTTTGACACAGACCAACTAATATGACAGGTTTGGTTTTTAAGGGAGGCAAACTTTTTTTTCTCTCCAGATCCAAGCCGATCAGCTAAAGCTATAGAGGCAATTTCGTAAAAGCAATTCAAATAAATTTGTTCTTAAGCCGTACACTAGAAACAATTGTGAACAACTACTACATGGAAAAATAAGAGCAAGAAAAGCTAGTCATGTGACCTGCCTCCACTAAATGCTTACACTGTTCTTTCCCTCCCCAGTGAATAAGGATTTAGCAGCACTACACAGAAGACAGCAAGCTCATTTGGCTAAAGATACCAGACACCTTCATGGTGGTTTTTTAGAAAAGAGAATCTGTAAATTTTACAGCTTGACAGAAAGTGAATGGCTCAAGAGCAGACAACACAACACGATACAGATATCACACAGTACAGAGTTCCCGTCTAAGACAAAAAACATTACACAGGAAAATTAAGGAAGGGAAAATGACAAAGTAACAACAAGAGAAGTAGAACGGCAATTAAACTGAGGCAGAAGAGAGATCTGATTTTCTTTAAAATAATCTGGGGGTCGGTCCAAATGTTCCATTTCAAAATGAACCCATCCCATATTTCTCCAAACGTGTATCTCAGATTTACACAGCAATGAACTACTACCCTTTTCACTACTATACCATCAGGCTCCACTGATCCAATACTTTACTACTGAAAGAAGAGCCTGAACTGTTATTTACGTAAAGCTGAGGTTGCAACGAACACCATTAATACAAGAACAAATGCTAGATTTAAATCCCATTGACCAGATAATGTTCCAGGATCTAGTTCTCAGGAGAAAACAGACAACTGAAATTGAGCAAAACTCTTAACTTTCTATCTACTTCTTTCCAGAGCTACAAGAATAGCAGAGTATGAAATACACAGAACTGAGAATAAAAATTCCATCTTGCAAAACCTCCCTAGCATTCACAACATTCTGAGTAAGATTTGCTCAACAGAGTCAAAGATCTGCTGAGACACTTTTCACACTACCTAATTTGCTCTACCACTGGGACTTTTGTTCACTCTTACCGCTAGAACTTCAGAAGGAGTGAGTTGCTAGTGAACATGTGTTTAAAGGACAGACATGAGTCTGGAGAGTTCACAGGTCTTCTGGCAAGTTCCTAGTACCTCTAGTGATCTTTAACTTGACTCTGGACTAGATATTTAATGTATACATTTAATTTACAGTATTAGGTAATAAACAGTTTGAAATTCTTATCTACTTCTACACCAGATAGCAGGAACAGGATGAAAAAAATAATGAAGTTGAGGATACTGGTAATAACCTAGTTCCTTGCACTCACTTAATCAGAAAACTCCCAGCAAATGTCACAGTTACAGCTTAACTCCTTTTCTAAATCTGGAAACCTAAACTCTCACCTTTTTTTTTCCTTTATTTTTTAAATAGACACTAGAGGTTTGAAATTGTTTTGTTTGTTTGGTTTTCAGTTTTTCAACTGAAAATAGAAACATTTAAATAGGCTAAGATTTACTTACGCTGATTATTCTTTCTGCTAGTCTGAACTTCCCCTACAGGAACAGACTGCAAAGCTGTCATAATCCTCTGAGCGATATCAGATAAAGGCACTTCAGAAGTCTCACATCCTATGTATGACGCGTGCCATTCCATTTTTAAGATTAAACCTAAACACAGAACACACAAATTATGCATTCTATCAGGGCCACAGAACAATCTGCACTTACATTCTCTTGAAATTAAAGACAAAATATAGTGAACAAGTTTCAGCCATTCATTCTCCTCAACAGAAAATGACATTTCCTCCCCAACATGCCTTTCAGTGTCTAAGCACTGTAAATAAAAAATTAGCAAATCGTAATAATTTACAAAAACCACTAAGTGAAACTTCTTTGAAAGTGTTTTAATAGACCAATAAAAAAAATGAAGCAGTCCTATTAAGTAAAGCTAACTTCTAAAAAAAAAAAAAAATCTGACAAATAAAACAAGAATTGTCATTTATGTCTGAACTACTCGCCCACCTCCTCAACATCTTTCAACTAGTCTATATCTAGCATACGCATGCATTTACTGTTACTAGTGCTCCAATTTTACCACGGAAAAAGCCTTTCAAGTAACTGCCAAAATAGAGCCAACACAAGATGAAAGAAACCAGCAATACTATCATGATATATAAACATCAGTGATGTGTTGTTTCAGAAAATATTTACCACAGAAGACCTCTATTCCTTAAGCTTTGTGTAACTGATGTACTCAATTACTATTAAATGTTAATAACATTAAAATAGTTACCATAGTTTGTCAATTTAAGAAACAGGGTGCCAACATCTACAGTCTCTACAAGCTCTGACTGCAGCTTCTGCTGTTCTAAATTTTAATCCTTTTGAAAAGCAGTTGCTTTTCCAGTTGACCTGTAGCCATATTCTATAATACATAGAAAAATACTTGGAGACCCCCTAGATACAACACATATGGGACAATTAGAAACAACACTGTCCATACTGATGACTTTGTTGACTTTATATAGTTAGACGAGAACAATGCATAAAACTTAACCACAAACACAAGATAAATACCCAACATTTTCAAAGTATTTGAAGGATTCAAGCTGTACAAGTCAACAGCTCTGCCAAAAACTGCTGTTAAGTAAATTATTCGTATACAAGTTAGTAAATGGAGTCCTGTTGCTCTGGTCGTCTCCCACTAAACCCAGTATATGAGTAGACTTTCAAGTCAAGTTTAACCGTCAAGTAAATAGTACTTCCTCTGTTTACACAGAAATATTTTTCTTAGCTCAAGACCATAGGCAGATTGCAAGTTTGAATACTTACAAACATTTGTATCCAGATTCAAAGAGGAACATCCATCAGGCTGCACTAGCATTGGCTATATCTATCTAGCTCAAATTTGATAGCAAGCATGCAAAAAGCAGAGAGGTGCAGAATGGCTTGCTTTTCCATGACATTCAGGAGTCAGAAGTATAATCTTCCCCCATGCACAACTCCTCCTAACTTTTATAATTAAGAGCAACGCTTCTTTCCTACACAGGGTAAAACTGCTCCCTGACTTCCCAGGGTGGGAAGCAGCAGTCTTAAAGCCTCAGGGGCATATCAAAATGAGAACCTGCCAGACTAAATATAAACAAGACACTATGCATGAGAACACACCTAAAACCAACACACAGATTCACCATAAATATTGACGACTCTGAACTGAATTCATAGTGTTTGGCATTTAATAATAAACACAATATAGAGAGTTAAGCAGCATGAAATCCAGATATAAAGACACCAAACCAGTAAGTTAAAAAAAATAATCTTTAAACATTTAAAAATAAGTTATACTCACATAAAAGTTAAAAGCCATCAGAATAGTTTTAACTACTGTTACTGAAGTTAAAGCTAATTTACTAACCTTCATCAATATTTACAACACTTGAAAGCAAGCACAGCTGATCCCATCAAAATATAAAAGACTGGAAACTATACTACAAAAGTCCACTTGGTATACTAGGAAGCAATATAAAAATTTGATAAACTGTCTAACAATGCACATGAAAGCAGAAGTATGAAAGGATCAGGACTCTGAAATTAAATGCCTATCATTATAAATTATAGAGCAAACTCAGAAGTCCAAAAGGTAAATATAAAATTATTTTTCTCTGAAGAGCCTAGTATGAGTATGGACTGGTTTCAATGGAGAAGACAGGCTATAAGTTAAATTAAGAGATATCAGAATGGTCTTAAAACAGATGGTCTTCGTACTTGAAACAGATTCTGGTACATATTCCAACACATTTCTAACAAAACCAAATCTTCTTAGGAGAACTGTATGGGAAAGTCATGGACTATTTGGCTTGGAGAACTCTCCTCTTCAGAACGAGCACATTACACTCATGTTCCAAAATCTGGAATCCCTTCTCCACATTTATTTTTCAGTTAACGTATCAAAGGTTCTTCGCATGCAAGAAAACTTATCTCAAGGGTATGAAATGTTCATTTTTGTGCTATGCAGCGTGCAGTGGAAATCAACGTACAGGCTAGCAGAAGAGCAGCCTGAATGCAATTAATTCAAATAACCAACGTATTACTTCGTATCAAAGAACTTTGACAAAACTGAGATTTGAACTCGTTGGGCAGATGCAAAGAGCCATAAAGCAGCATGCAATCCAAACATGGTAACCATTGCAGCTACACATACATTGCAATGATAGATAAATGTTAGCCTCGATAAGCTAGTACTTCTCATTCCATAAACTTGTAGACAGTTTACATTAACATGCTTTCCTTTCTTAAGAGTACATTGAAGTTTAAACATTAAGAACTCCACTGGTGGTGAAATTCTAGTCTTCCAGAACACTGGCTTTCGCCTCAGACTGCTGCTCAAGCTTCTCCACCATCTCTTTCAAGTGGTCTTCGTCTTTGAAAAAATACACATACAAGTTTCTTTCCATCTGATGCAGCTTATTGGACTCTAAAAAGTTTCTCTTTGACTTCACATCAGCAATCAGATCCATAAGAAGTTGATTTAGTTTATTTAAATCAACTTCCAGTTGATGAAACTGCTCACAAAGTTCCTAACAAAAAATAAAAGAGAAAAAATGATCACTTTCATATTGTTACTACACTAGTTGAACTAGAAATATAAAAGTTTTTTGCTTTTGGAAACCACTTTCATTAGTAAGTGAAAAATCACCACAAAAACTAGGAACACGGGTGATAAGGAACTCGATTCCATTTATGCAACTTTTGAGCTTGCTGTAACAGTACTCACATCAGGTTATGAACATGTAATTTCATTTACTTGTTTACTAAACCAGATGAGTTAAGACCATAAGAATCTGGCTCTCAACTAGATAGACAGTTGAATGGTATTTTCCATCAATTACAAGTCGTCTTAGCTAGTCAAATCTTAAAAGGCAAGAAAAAAACCCACAACAAAAAAAGCTAATTTAATTTTAAAATTAAATATTCAATTACCAGCTACAATTTTGCCAACTGTCATTCTTATGATAGTTCAGTGTAAGCAGGCTAGACATCTACTCGCACATTATTTCATTATTAAAGGAATTACTTTTCTTGATAAACAGTAGCAACAGAAAGAGATGTCACTACATTTTAAGAGATAACTTGAATCAATAGAAAGGTATTTTGATTTAATAACATGTAATCCCTAAATACGTATTTTTCCAATTACAAAGTTTCAATTTTTAATAAAAACTGTTCTATATGTTGCAAATTCACTTGACAGATGGAAGTGTTAAATATATTTTTATGTATTTAATCAAGGAATTATTATGTAACAGAAGACTTCCCTCAATCCACTTTTGAGTTATCTACAATTACTTAAAAACTGTAACAAGTTGCATTTAACAACCCCTATTCCCATTTAAAAGAGGTTCTAAACCCAACACCTGGGAGCTCTGTAACAGGACTGTCCTACTACAACTGTCCTTCAAAATTCCGATATTCTTATTTTGTCCAAATGAGTCACCCATGGACAGGCTTTTTACGGGGCCAAATTGTACTATTCAGGCGTCATGGGTAACAAGGGAGAAAAAGCCCATCTGAAATAAAGAGAAATTTAAACAAATTTTCCATTGACACCATATCTAGACAACGTATTTCCCATACCATAAACTTACTAGTAAGACATGACTGTATATGCCTTTGAAAGAAATTAAGACTTAGATGCAACGATTTACTCAGAAACAAAAAATTACTACCTGTCAACGTTTACAAAATCCAACATTTGCTAAGAATAAGGTAAATACTGAGCTCATCATCATTATGCTAATAAATTTGTTGCTGACATGTGGGAGCCAGTTTGTGTGTCTACAGCCTTCATACTACATTTTTATCAGTAAAAGAACATGACACACATTAATGTAATAATTTTAATAACTAGATAATGGCTTACCCGACTACTGAGTTGTATCTGATTTCCTCCATGATACAGAGCATCATGAAGGGTATCTACATCACTTTTTAGCTTGGACAAAATGAGAGACTGCTCTTGAGAAGACGCTGCTAGCTGATCTTGTACTGTAGCACAGTCCTGCTTTAACTTCTGAGCCATCTGCTCCAGTCTTTCGTATGTTTTAAACAATTGCTGGTTTTTATTTTCTCCTTCCAGAAGCTGATATAGCCTGTAACAATTGAAGTTAGACACACAAGCATTTTTAAGTTTCCTAAGCACTCCTGTCATTATTAGTCAAGAGAAGATGTTCGTGTTGAGAAGTCAGAGGACTTGTAAAGGACAGTACTGTTCAGGGTACTCTTCCTACACTGCTGTATCTCCCACTGATTTAATGATTCTATCTATATATAGCTAGTATGTGATTAACAGGACTCCAAAATATTTCAATATTAAATTAGCAGCAATCAAATATCAAAGTTAACAGTTAATAAGTACACAGTGAATGCAAACAGAAGTTGACAATGTGCTTTTGCCAACTATTTCCCGACAGTATTTCAAGGACACCAAAGTAAGATCCAATTTTTTTAAAGAGCTAAAAAACAGCAGACTTCAATGGCCAATGAGAAATAAGAGAAATCTCTGTAACATTTTCAAGCTTACTGGAGTATTTCCCATTTTCTATCTATGAAGAGACTGCTAAGAAATTCTCCAATTAGTTACGAGTCATGCAAAAGACAGCAATACTTGCTGTACCAGCCTGCATCAGGAAGAGTCTAATACAATCACAGATCAACAGCTTTGCTCAGTTGCTACTACCACCTCTGCACATTAAAAACTTCAGGAGCTGAGGCCAAATATAGAGTCAGATTTGCTTTAATAAGAGCAGGAGCTATATTTCAAAAGTAACTGAGTTTCTTTCAAGCATCCTCCGCTTACAAACCCTTTAGGGTTTTTAACTGTTTCAACTTCCCTTCACAATCATGAATACTAACACGTGCCTTTATAAAAAAAAAAAAGTGAAAAAATAGCCAGACAACATTTTGATTCAGGGAGTGGAGACTTAATAATAAACCTGAATAAAAATGTTACAAGTTGCCAATGCAAATGCACAATGGGAGCAAAATTAATGCTGCCTAATTCTTGCAGTTATTCACTGTGCAAGACCACACTCAACTATCACTTAAAAATTATTAGAAAGAACTTAAAGCACCATTTTAAAGAAGGAGGAAAAGTCTGACATTAACACACCTGTAATTATACACCTCACCAAAAGGTTTAGTCTTGAAGTGACAGCAACACACCATGCATTCCTACTGTATCAGCTGAGCTACAAGGAGACTTAATGACTTAGTGAAAAACCACACTCCTACACGGGTGACAGGACACAGAAACCAGATGGCAAATCAAGCAGTAAAAAGGAGCTAAACACATTTCATATACTGAAGGAGCCGTTCCTCTTCTCTACCACACGGGGGTTTTTGCAGGCTAAGCTGATGAGGCCATGCATATGATCTGGGAAATCACTGTTATTAACAGTTCTCTGTATCTATACTTCTAGAACAACTTTCAAGAGGTCCTAGATCAGGGCACCATATAACACAGGTTTGATTTTAAACATTCATTATATTCCGGATATTGCTTGGGAATGCTTCAGCAATACTAACAAGACTGATAATTGAACAGTTTTTCCCCAGGCAAACCTGAGAAGAATTTCAAAGGATAAGCAAGAGGCAAATCTCATATCTTGAAGGCTTCAGTTCTGGAGAATTCAAGATACTAATTAGCTATAGCAAGTAACTAAGAACTTAGCAATAGAAAAGGCTTAGCTTGCCTAACCCTTTATCTCCCCAATATCATTTCAAACTAAAGATCAAAGTGCAATAGTGACTATAACACTTACCTGCAAGAGAAACCATCATTTGAACTAATAGTGTTCCTTGGCTTTGCATGTTGAGTTTGCTCAGTTATCACCTGTAGTCTCTGGTGCAACTCATTACCGCTCTGTTTCAGAGATTCTACCAAATTCTCAAGTTGACAGCAGATCTCCTTATGTTTCTTCAACTCCATTTCATAGGCTAGCTCAATAAGCTCAAATGATGCTTTCTGTCTTATCAAATGCCTGCATATTTCATCTTGGCTTGAAGCATAATAGTCTTGCTGAGCAATCTGACGATGCAAGTATCCTTTCACCACTGGCGCGCTCAAAAGTCGTGCATTCTCTTTCAGAAGGGGAAGCAGCTCTTCATTGTTTATCTGAGTTATTTCTTGTTTAATTGTTGTAATTTCATCATTTAAACTAGATATTTTGGCATCGAGGTTTTCTTGTTTTCCAATATCCTGCATAAAACAAAATATTTGTCAATTTCTTCATGGTTCCCTCCAAGCCACTCCCCTAACATATTTCTTCAGTTCACACAAGATTCATGTACTTACGTCACATTAAAAATCACTGCATCTTTTGTATCTACAAAATTAAATGAAAACTCCACAAGCAGTTTTACAGAACTTTACAATGTAAGGCAAACACAGACTTAAAAGTAGAGATCAAATACATGTATTTCAATAAATAGTAATTTCATTCCACCACAGGGCCAGGAAACAGTTTATTGCAAAAAAAATAGAAGAGCTGTGATTTTACTTAGCACCCAGATTTCAAGCATGTCTAACTGAAATTTCACATGCAATCATAATTTTTTATATTCAGTTGGATGACTATCAACACTGCTATCAGAATCAATCTTTTTCAAATTACTCTAATCAATCAAGGCCTATATGCTAGTCATCCATAAAGGAAAATATACAGACTGACATGATGCCTCAAGTTAGTCCATGACTGGCATAAGCTAATATTTTTCCTTCTGTTATAATTTCTTCAAATTCTTAAATTCCGCTAGTCATATCCACCAGTCAGTCACTTGTTTTCTGGGGCTTCAACTATCTGATCCATTCATTTAGTATTTAAAACATGTCACCATATTACAAATACTTGAGTTTCAAAAAAGTCAGTGAACTAAAACTTTTCAAGTTTACACTATGGAATATAAACAAGCATACATTTATCATATCAGCTCTTCAATACCACAAAATTTCAACCAAATTTAAGGTTTTGTTTGTTGTACAAACAACTGAGAGACATTTATAATTTGAAATTTCAAAGTTAAACTAAACTGGAAAGGTGCTACTAAATTCTAGGGTTTTTTAAGGCAGTAATTCTGGAACGTAGAATTAAAGGTACTCCACCATACCGAAGAATTTCTAACTATAGAAACTGAAGCTATTTCACAAGAGTTTTGTGAGCAAGACTAAAACTTCATAAAAGTGCAATTTCACTATGTAAAAATAGTTGAAATAACAGTAACTCAGCAATTCCTTTTACTAGATACAGCTGAACACGCCTGCTTGTTTAAAACCCCACTACCTTCTATCTCCTTTTGCAGCTCACCTTGCTGTTTAAGGACTGCAGCATGCTCTCCACGCATTTTATAGCTGAATTCATGCTCTCCTCTTTAGCTTGCATCTGAATTAGCTGATGTTGAGCACAAATATAGGCTGTCTGGAGCCTGGCCATCTCTTGACTCTCTTCACAAACTTCATTAGCCTCATCATAAGTGACTAGTTTGCTTATATCTGCAAGCTGAAAGCTGCCTTCCTGTGAATTTTCAACACATTCAGACATACCTTGATAAAAATGTTTTTTTATGTATGAGGTAAGCGCTGCAGTGCTTTGTTCTTCCTGAGACAAATACTTGTCCAAAGAAAGTTGGGAAAAAAACACTGGATGTGGACCTGACCCTTGTTCTGAATCTGAAGCAGTGAAGAAAGAGGCGAGCTTCTTAGCTGCATCCATAAGAGACAGCAGTTCATTATTAAGCTTATTATTTGCTGCAGTAAACACTTGCAGTCCTTCTTTCAAATCTTTACGTGCTTCTTCCTCTTGGCTTTTTAATGTTTGTAACATATGGCTGTTTGCAGAAACCATCATTTGAAGCTTATTATGCCGATAAATTTGAAGTTTTTTTAACTTCTGAAGAGTTTGAAGCTCATCCTCTAACTTCTTCAGTTCCTCCTGTTCTTCCTCCTCCTCTTGGCTACTGTTCTTTGAATCCACGGGCTTCACGGTTTTAAGGACTTCATCCAGTGCATTTCCATCCAAAATGAGCTTACCAGACTCAAGAAGACTATCAAAATCTTGCAGTTCTCTTTCAGATACCACATGCTGCTCATTTACATTTCCACAAAACCACTCCAGAAACGATTTGTCTTCCAAAGACTCAAAGAGCCAGTCAAAATCTTCTCCATTAAGTTCATCAGCTTTTGGATATCCAATTTTCTTAAGAGTATCCACAAAATCATTTCCACAGCTCATGATTAAAATATTTTTTTTTTTTAAGCAGAGAAGATCCAAATACATGAAAAAATCTGGGGTAATATTCTGGTTGTATTTTTTTTTGTCATTTTAAATGAATATTCAGTATTTTAATATAAAGAGTCTGCACAGGAAAAAGGAAGTGTCAGATCACACCAGAAAACTGAATGCTATTCTGGCTATTCAAAGACTAGAAACCAATTTTTATTTCAGGGATGTCTTAATATGTTTTGTTCATCAAATCAGGACACATTTTTTACATCAGTTAAATCCCTGATCTTTGCAAACACTTATGTTTTTCCTTAATTCACATAAATTTACTATTAAAATAGAATACTACCATTAATTTAAAAGCAACAGGTGTAAATAATGAGTAGTTCATTGGCCTGCAAAAATGATTTAGTTATATAGCTTTCCTCACATGAAATAAAAAACCCCACCCACAATCATTTTAACTCTTCCAAAATGAGAGAAGCTTTCAGCTTGTTCTAAAAGCAAAACTACAGTGATGTTATACTGCACTTCAAGATCTTGCTTATAAAGATTTTTTTCCTTCAGCAGTAAGCAGAATGTTGTCTTCTAAACCTTCATTCTAAAGTTCCCTCTGAAAATGGAACAAGAAATCCTTTAACATAAAAATATCTCAACATAATGATGTAGTTTTTCGACCAGTTATAAAAAATGAAAATTAAGTTATGATCAGTGTAAATACTCTTGTGAAAATAGTCACAACTTAAAAGTTACAAGAAAAAGAAGTTTGTTGTTTTTCTATTTCCCAGCAAATGAATCATTGTCTTTGGGATGCTAAAGTGAGTGCAACAGACAGCAAAGAATAGGATAAATTATCAAGAAAGTCAGCAGGCCTTGTCTGCAATACTCTGGTAATATCCAGAGGGGGTGTTAATTTGGTATTAATTAATACTTTGTTTCTAGAACATACATTCCACCAGAAAATCCCACTTTGCCAGCCAGCCAGGAGGGCACGAGTGCTGAACAAGTAAATGCATCCTTCTGAAATTCCGGCTGTATTTAATTTAGCTTAGAGTTACAGATTATATAAGAAACAGAATTTGTTATGCAAGTTTCATGTCACAGGGCAGCCTTCCAACCGCCCTCTGCCTTCCATGCTAAAAAAAGGGTTGTCGGCAAAACAAGTAAATATGTATGTGCACGCAGATCATTAAGCCACGCTGACACTGCCGCTCAAGCCGCCATCAACCACCACAAATAGTATCTTGGGACCCCTGAGGCAGCTACCCACGATCCCCGTCTCCAGCACGGGGCCGCCCGATCGCCACAGCCCGCACCAGTGGGGCCCGCAGGGGCTTTTATGCCAGCGCCGACGAGCTCGAACACCCGCCGGCCAGGTCCCAACTCTGGGGCAGCTGCTGCCTACAGCCCCCGAGGGGATCCCGCCTGAGAGCCGACCCCCGAGCAGGACAGGGCAGGACGAGGAGACGCTGCGCCGGCTGTCCCCCTCCCGGTGCGAGCCAGCCCCGACCCCATACCACTCGATACTCACCACAGCGCTCTGCCCCAGCGGCTGCAGGGAGGGGAGGGAGAGAGACGCGCAGAAAATGGCGGGAAGGCTGAGGAAGCGCGCGGGCAGCGTCCCCGCCCCGGGCAGAGGGAGCCGGGCGCGAGCCACGCGCGGAAAGGGCGGGGCCGCCGGCCGTTAGAGCGCCAACGGCTCGAAACGCCCGCCACGCGCTAGTCTCGCGCGGCCTCCCCGCCGTAGAGGGACCTCACCCCCCCCAGCCGCCGACTGCGCCTGCGCGGCCCCGCCTCCTCTCTCCCCCCGCCCCCCCGCCGTCCTCCCCCAGAGGCGCCTGCGCACGCGCGCCTCGCCCCAATGCGGGGCGGGGGCCTGCGCCGGGGTTGGCCGGCGCCGGCCCGCTGACCAGTGACGTCAGGCAGGCGGGCGGGCGACCCCCGGCGGGGCGGGGCGGGGCAGGGCAGCGCTCTCCACAGGGGGCGCCTCAGGGCGGTGGGTGTCTGCCCGCCGCTGCGTGCCCCTGCGCCCCGCTCCGCCCTAGGCTGTGATCCTTCTGGGGGCCATGGCGCCCAGCGTGTGGGAGGGAGGGAGGCCTGACGGGAATTTGAGGTTGCGCAGCTTTGACCAAAAGCGAGCCTCGGAGCTGTGTGTCCACCAGCCTCCCTGAAGCTGAGAGATGGGGCAAATGGTGGCCACCCGCCCTTCTGTCCACAGTTGCTGTGTTACTGAGTCATCCCTGCCTGGTCCTTTTAATATTTTGACATGGATTGTATGTCCGTTCATTTGTCTAATCTCTGCTGATACCCACTAAAACACGAACCTGCTGATGTCCCTAAAGCTCCACAAGGAACATATTCCAGAACTTCACTACCTGCTGCTTAAAAAAGCACTTTCTTAATTGTTTTTTAACCCACCTCCTAATCCCATCAAATGACCCTCAGCTCTTGCATTGCAGGATTTGGTGAATACCACCTCTGCTTTTACCTTACCTTCGTAGCAATTTAGAAACCAGCAGTACGTTTCCCTCCAGCTTTGTCCTCTCCAGTTTGGGGAGCTCCAAAGTTTGGCCTCTGTAAAGCAAGTGCTCCATTCCCTCGATGATTTTGGTTGTCCTCCCCTCTACCTCTCATAATTTTGCCGCGCCTTGCTCGAGGTGCAGAGACGGCACGCAGACCGCAAGGTGTGGGTGCACCAAGGTTTTCTACAAAATCCTTGCTTCCAACGCCCTTCCTTACGATGCTCCCTGCTTTCTTGGCTTTTTGGCTGCCGCTGCCCACGGAGCCACCAGAAGGCTCTCGGCAATGATTGCAGGACCTCTTCTGCGTTGCGAGGGCTGGTCCTGAGTCGAGCATCATGTAAACTTTTCACTAACAGTTCGAGCATCCTTTAACAGCCACTCCTCGAGTTTAGCCATCTTCGTTTCCTGTTTACATCTCGTGTGCCACATTTTTCTGGATTTCCCTACTCACCTCACGACAGCCTCCTTAACTTTCTCATCAGGTCATGCAGGGGGGAGGTTTGGGCCACAGTTTTCTATTTCTGTCAGACATTTTACCTGGGCTTCTAGTACAGTATTTTTTAAGCCTTCTGGGTGTTTGTAGGCTTCTTGCTTTTGAACTGCTCATTTTGGGTTTTCTGGCATTTTTCCCCATTTTTGCATAGGTCATTTTCTTAAAATTTAGTATCCATTTGTTTTATTTGTCTTGCTCTCTTTTTACAGTGAAAAGCTTAATTACATTGTGGTTGCTACTATGGAGCAGCTCACCCACTAATAGTTCTTGAATTAGATCTTGTGCACTGCTGAAGACTAAATTCAGAATGGCATTTTTTTCTTGTGGTTTCTA
Source organism: Burhinus oedicnemus (assembly GCA_008921705.1). Classification (NCBI taxonomy): domain Eukaryota; kingdom Metazoa; phylum Chordata; class Aves; order Charadriiformes; family Burhinidae; genus Burhinus; species Burhinus oedicnemus. The sequence goes on from VFFE01005624.1 coordinate 181,115, forward strand.
CGGCCAGTTATTCTAGAAAGAAATTATTTATTGCATCCAGAAATGTTATCTCTACATTTCACCCTGATGAGGCATTGACCCAGTCTGTATGTGGGTGGCTGAGCCCTCCCACTACATGTCCTAAATGTGCAGCTTCTCTAAATCTCACTTAATGCAATTGTTGAAATGAATCAACACAGGGAAATGAGCAACCTCGCAGCTCAGCACAGCTAAGACGGACTCGCATGAGGTTTTCTAGATCGAAATCAGCACCTGTATCGCCTGCAAAGTGCAGTATGTTGATTTCTGGTATAATGTGGGCTGTGCAAGACACTCTTAAATTAAACCCTGAGCTGGCAGTGAGTTCTCATGGGTAAAAAGAGCTGTAGTGTTGAATTCCTCCCCATCAGATTACAGTCTGATATGCAGCTGCAATTTAGGCTAGCTGAAGTTTTCAAATTGTCTTGCAGATAGAGTGCATTGCGTCTTTCAGATGGGGAAGGAGCAAAAGCATTCACTAGCTTATTTCATGAGACGATGCCATTTCAGTTCAGTCAGTTACTTGCACTAAAATCAACTTGTCCTACAGTAGTATTTTGGAGGCTTGCGCTTCACGGTATTGTTGGGTTTTTTTTCCAAAAAGTCATAAATGTCAATAATACCTAGAAATCTTCCTAAATTCAGCTATCCTGAGAGCAATTCAGCTCTGTGAGTGAAGTCCACATCCTAGATGAAAGAAGACGCATCTAATAAAAGATTGTCTATCTTCTGGCTATCAAATTGTCCATCTAGATTGCTGCAACTAATGCCTTCAGTTCCCTATGTGACTGGTTCCTCTCCCTCTTTGTAGACTCGCACACATATGATGTCCCACCTCCCTCGTGGCCTTTCACAAAACCTATGTCCCCATCTTTTAGCTGGGCAAGCAGGACTATACGCTCATTCTGTAGCTGGTTTGGAGCTACATACGTGCTGGCCAGTAGCCACCTCTCAAAACAGCAAAGAGCTCAATTGGGCCAGCTTTTGGGCACATTCTGTGCAGGAAATTATTTATTTCTCTTTCTACATAGACATGGAATTTTCATGGAAGTTTTCACCATGGGTTATTGTTGCAGCCTCCATGCTGTCTCTGCTTTGTCAAATTTGGTGAAAATTAGCCTGAAGGTTGAAAAGATATCAAGGAAAGGAGGAGGAGAACAGATGGACAAAAGAGGAGTTGACAGACAGCATGATCTCATAATCCCCACTGGCATAGGAATTCAGGCTAGAATTGAAATATTTTAGGTCAGAACATTGTGCATTTAGACTTCTCATTTTGAAAGAACAAGCCAGTAATATGAAACAAATTTTCATTTGTTAGGCCATCGATCATCTTTTAGGGCAGAGATTAAACAGCCTTCCCCTACAAACGTGTTACAAACCTGTCTTTGAAATTTTTTCCAGCCCTTTTCCCCACCCATCCACAGCCCCATGTGCTTCAGTGTTTGCTTTTGCAGCTCCTTATGGGTCAAGATTGTTTTTCTCTGATGCATTTTTTTCTTGGTTGTGTTCAGTCAAAACATAATTAAAGGCTTACCTTACCCTTTTTTTCCATTCTAGGAGCAGTTGTTTTGCATCTGTGTCTGAGAACCGGAGAGGTTGCCCAGATAGCGTGTTGCCTTTACAAGCTATTTTATGGTGGATTCCAGCAGATTAAGACAGACATTTCTGGAAGGATGTCTGCAAGCTCTGCACTATTCCGTCGATACCATGTTGTGTTTGTTCCACTGCAAAATAAGACATTGTTGTGCCTTGATACCTCAGAGAGAAGCTGTCGGTTACCCATTGGCCAAGGCTGTAAAAAACAGGCAAGGAGTGCAGTTGCCGTCATACAGGCATTGCAGCTGACCAGTATAAACCCTCCCACTGGGATACATCTGTCAGATGAAAAACTCTTATGGTGTTTTGCTTGTTACTGCGTTAGGGTTTTGTTTTGTTATGTGAAAAGAAATGACAAGACATGGGAATAAGTTTTTAGCTGATGAACTGTAACAGTGTAGAAGCTTTTTCATTTTGCATCATACTGCACATCTGCTCATAGCAGCAGCAGGATCTCAGAGGTCCCTGGTGCAGATTGCTGGAGTACCAGCCAGTCTTTGGAAACACCCTGTCCTAAAAGGTAATTCATTACTCTAAGCAAATTTATATTCCGAATTAAGTATAGCTTTTGAAGTGCCATGTGAACTTTTATTATAACAAAGTCAGGAGGCAGAAATTTGGCACCAGCTTGCTTTGTCTCCCATGCACATGTGTCTTCTTTCTAGAGGAACGGTAGATTTCATCTGAGACCTTGTATTCCCAGAAAAGCAGGTCAAAGTGATTAGTTTTCTTCAGCTTTGTTGGATTCAACGCCATAAATATAAAAGAAGCTCTGACATGTTTGGGCGAACACTCCTAGTGTAGTTAGACATATGATGCACAAGGTGATTGTTTTTTCTAGAAAATTGTTTGTTGCCTCTTCTGACCCTATTTTGGATTAAAACCCCGAGCGGGGCTGATTATCTGGGCTGTCTGCAGATGGGGTTTGTTTGTAAGAAACTGAACCTTTGTATAGGAACGTACACTAGGACTCAGCAGGGGCCTCGGCTGGGACTGTGAAGGACCCGCCTGATTCCTCCTGCTTCCTTGCTCTGCCTCTCCTCTCCCACCAAACTCCAGCCGGCTCATCCCCAGTGGGGCAGTGGTTCCTTTGCACAGCAGTGACACAGGAGAACAAGCGGCTGGGGGGCTTTTACAGTGTGGCATCCTCAGCCTGGGGAGCGTAAAATCATAGTGGGCAAAGGAAATCGGCCTTCTACCAGCAGCAATCTCTGCTCTTCCAAACCCAGGTCTTCTGGCAGCAGTCTGCTGGACCATGATCATACCTCTCTTGCCGTGCCACGGTCCTTAAAAACACTAGGTAATTCACAGTTTCTAAAATAATAATAACTGAGAACTTTGCCATTGAAACCATTTTAAACTACCTCTTTTGGAGGAAGCTGATGGTTATATCATCATGAATTTAATTATTATTTAAGGCTCTTTTCCATTTAAACAGGCTTTGACAAAACATTTTCATCCTGATAGGCAAGGCAAGCTTCTGAACTTTTAATATTAAATTTGAAACTTCCATCATTAGTAAAATGAGGAAACTTACTTTTCTTATAAACAAACTGTAAGACATTACAGATGTCAGGAAAGAAGCTGTACAGGTCATAAAATGTACAGAATTTACAAAGATACCGCCATAACATTTGTCATAAGTCTCTTAACCCATGCAGTTCTTTCTGGTGCTAAGAAAAGTGGTGCTGTCCCAAAATACAGCACTGCTAAATGTTTATTATAGCTTTTTTTTCTGTTGCAGATTAATTTATAATAAGTTAGTGATGTGCTGGACTGTATTTTATGCTTATTCTGTGACAGTGGTAATTTCAAAGAAAGCTTTGAAAAAAAGATAGCTTACTATGCTTTGTGCATGAATATTTTTACTGATTCAGCAGCTCAGCTTATTTGAATCAAACATAAACATATTGACAAGCTACTTGCCATGATTTCAGCTTAAGACTACTATTTCTATATTTTTAAGACATCACTGTATTTAAGTGCAACATGCTCAACAAACTGAAACAAAAACAGTGGCTGTCACACTACAGTTGAGAGTATAACGATGCAATTTGCAAAAGCTTTTCAGTTCTGTCCCTCCTCTCATCTCTCCTAGTAACAAACTAAAATGCTAATTTTTGTCTGGTTGTGCATCACTTGTGATGTGACTTTCATATTCGACAAAACACACATGCAGAACTTGTAGGCTGCCTTTTAATGCTTTTTTTTTTCTACCTTGTACAGAGCTGGAATGATTTCAAGTATAATTACTTAAAACAGACACTAATGCATTTCAATTTGCACTTTGTTTTACAGGTTGGTTTGTCTTCAGAAGTGTAACAGTGGAACTTTATACAGCACCCACGGTTAGAGACAAATAACGTTAATGACTACTGGGGTTGCATTGGGCCAACATATGTAAAAGAACTTTAGTTTAAATAGCACTCCAACCTTCATACCATACTATTAATTTGAATTGCTAAAACTCAGTGAGCTCCTTATGAAATAGTTATTAAGCCTATATGGAAAGATTTGCAAAAAGAAGAAATGATATACACAAAATAAACAAAGGATGAAAAATTAAAAAAAAAAGAAAACCACAACAAAAAGGTATAAAAATTTGTATTTATATTATGACGAGATAAGGATACAACACAATACTCTGTGTGCCACAGAACGTAGCAAGCACCATGTACGTGCGAACAAATGAATCTGTACAGTATAATACATCTCACAGACCATGAACCATTCCTTTGGCTCTGGGACCCAATGGCTCTGGCACAGAACCCACTCGCTAACACCTTTAGGTAATAATCTGACAGGTAAACAGCAGAGGGATCTCTGTCAGTGCTTCACGTGCACCAAAATTTCATCACTTAAAAATCCATATTGCACAGACCCTTTCAATGACATAAATCGTGTGTAACTACATTTTACACCTCTCGTGCAAAATAGAAGGAAGAAATTCTGAAATTGGAGTGCCTTCACTCTGCTTTGCCAACGGGCAAGTCTCTGGCTGGATGTGCTTCTCCAGGAATCCTTTGCTGGTGTTAATTTACAATACTTCAGGTAGAAAGAACAGCCAAGGTGACCAAATGGGTTTCTGATCTTTTCCTGTGTTGTATATCCCCTGCATTTTAATTCCAGGTAGTTACGCAACACACTTGGATGTTTCTTTTGCAGCTACCAATTAACAACAGTGCATTTAGTCAGTCACTTAAGCAAATTGGCTCATTTCATTGCTGGTGAAATTAATTTCAGAGTGTGTTTGCCCCATTAGTATTTGTAGGGAATACAGCTCTTCCTTAAAGAGTATCTAAAGGGATTCAATTCTCCTTCCACTAATTTTTAAAAATGCAAGTTAGTGGATTAAATATCAACGTTACTGGCTCTTACCACACACAAAACCAATGGCCTCTAGTAGTAGTAAAAGAAATAACAGATTTCTGAAAGAGTAATCTGTTTTCCAGACATTGCTTTGTCAACAGCATCACAAAATAGAAGTGTATAAAATTAATATTCCTTGATTAAAAGCTATGATGGTGTGGTTCTTTTTAATAATGTGTTTCTTTTCCACAGGGCTGATCTGCGAGGATGAAAAATGTCACTGATAATTACCAGTCTGATATAAAGTTGGTAAAATGGTGAAATGATCACTTGTCACAGTAGCAGGGACTGCTGTAAATATCCTGCGGCTAAACACGGCCTGGGGCTCGGAACGGGAGCAGGTCTGCAGGCGGAGCTCACACACACACAACTTCACCACTTTCCGTTTCCCAGTTCTCTTCTTCTGGCATTTAAGTTCATCCACTGAAATGCGTTATGCAGAGTCTACAGTTGGATGCTCAGAACACTGGTATTTATCGCAGTAATTTATTTGTAGATCATCAGAAGTAACTTTTTTTTAATACAAAACAATGTTAGGCTGCATGTGGTGTAGCTGAACCCATACTGACCCATGCAATAAAACCCTAGAATAGTTTGGGTTGGAAGGGACCTTAAAGATCATCTAGTTCCAACCCCCCTGCTATGGCCAGGGACACCTCCCACTAGACCAGGTTGCTCAAAGCCCCATCCAACCTGGCCCTGAACATTCCCAGCGATGAAGCATCCACAGCTTCTCCAGGCAACCTGTTCCAGTGTCCCACCACCCTCACGGTAAAGAATTTCTTCCTAAAATCTGATCTAAATCTATGACATTGTTTAAGGTCAGGAAAAAATCTTAATCCTTTAAGTTACATGCAAGTTGTATTACATTTTAATTCTTTTTTTTCCACCCCAAATCTTACACTAAGAAATCAGTATTTAGGATAGAAACTCATCTATAAACACCAGGTGAAAAACTCTGTCCTTCTCATGGATTTTGGGGAACCTTTTGATTTCTGCTTTAATCTGATAAAACACACTCTGAACTGAGTTTGGTTTTTGCACAAGACAATGCAGGAGCCAGGCTCTGGGCAGCAACACGTTGCAGAGTTTCTACTGGCCAAACCCTACTTCTTGGAAGACAAATAAACCAACCTGAGTGGGCCTGGGGGCTCCAAACTGGGCAGAGACAGGATGAGAGTGGAGATTCATCCTCTGAATTGCAGTGGAGAATCTGCAGTAAAAGCTAACAATTCTAGGCTGGTTTTTTTATGCCTCTCTCCTGTGATGGCAGAGTGCACTCATGGAGCTAGAGGAAGAGCTAAACCAGGAGCGACAGAGAGCCGTGTATCCTCATGACACTGGCATGCTGCAAGGGGAAACCCTTCCTTTATTCTCCCACCAGGAAACAGGCCAAACCTCTATGTCTCCATAAAAAGAACTTCTCAATGACTTCATCTCTCCAGAGCCTTTTCCACAGAGGAAAAGACCTAGCAACCCTGTAATCCTGTCCCTAACTCCTTCTTTTCCCATGGGGTAATTGCAGAGAAGATAGATAAACTTAGCAGTGGTATCTCCTCACCTGCCAAAAGCACGGTCATGACACAAGACGGCAGAGCTGCCAAGGCGGATGGTAGTATTTAATCTCGCAGCAAGCAGTATGCATTTTGCAGTCACGTTGTGATTACAGATACAGTTGTGCACGCGCACATGGATGCATGCATGCACACACACGAAGCACACACACAAATATCCAGCTTAAAAAATGAATGAAAACTATTTGCATCCCAAGGCGCTGTTGCCATAGGTAGTGCTGCGCTGGCTGCTCAGTAGCAGGGTGAATCACGTCCCTACAGGAATGTCAGAGCCCCGACTGTCACCGCAGCTTGGCCGGGGCAGGGCTGGACTGCAGCACTCTTGGGGGACAGGCAGCCACCCCAACCCACCACCAAACCCGACACTTGAAACAGTCGTGCTCTTGCCTTCAACTGGGCTTCTTCTGTCCAAGCTGCAGAAAAGGGCGCTGTGCCTGAAAATACCACCTTAAACTGGGCTGTACTTGAGGGAGAATGACACAGGCAGTAGGGTGTCTTTTTTCCTTACCGGCCTAATAGCCCCCAGCTGTAATAACTGAAAAAGTAAAAACAAATAAACCCTTTTTATTTCCACTCAAGATTATTCGAGTAATTTTTATTGAAAATATAAGATCTACAAAGCCATGGATACCCAGCGTGGAAGAACTCATTAAGTTAGCACATTCATCTTTAAAAGGAAAATTTCAGGTCGACTTAAGGTACAATAATGTCCAATTTAAAATCTCGTTTTTCCTTCTGTAAGTTTCAAATCTCTTTTCATTAGGAGGTTCTGTGCAAGAGCTGCTTGTCATGAAAGGAAACACTTCACAATTCATGAGTGTGTTCATTATATAATAAATGAACAGCAACAATATACTAGCCTTTTTTTTTTTTTTTTTTTTTTTTTTTTTCCTGTTAACAGTCGTGTGTTAAAGTAAACTCTTGGGGTTTTTTTTTTCCATGATTTGGAAATTAGTTACATATGCACCAAAGGAGCTAGTAATTTCTGCTGCTTGTCAGCTACACACAATGAGTATATTGCTGTGTGCTTTCCCCAACAATGAGGATTTTAGTAATATGCAAGGTGTATAGAACATAATACCAAAACCTGCATCACAGAAAAGGTTAATTGTTTTCTTATTCAGCTGCCAGAGTTTATAACCTTAGGCCCCTCCCCAGAGCCAAAGTAGGGGTGGCCATCCATTAGGTTATGTAAATTAAACATATACGTTTTCCTTGTTGGCAAGTTCCAAGCAGTAAGCGAGAGTGCAAACAAGGATCTGTAAGCTGCCACAAAATGTATTCATATTTCTACTCCGTGTTGTAAGAGCCAAAGGGAGGACACGTATGTCAGATGTTGAAAGAACAACTGAATCTTTGTTTTTGATCATTATGGTCAGTCTGTCATGAGGTCTTGTATCTGAATACTAAAAATGGCACCACACTTGGACAGCCCATAGCCTTACACAGTACATTTGTGTTTCCCTAGCCACTGAACACTGGTCTCACAGAGACCCTGACTTTATAAGCTAACAAAACATAGATTCGGGTGCTGAAGAATCCATGGGAGGGCTTATACAAAGACAATTAACCCTCGCACCAAAACCTAATTTCATGATTTTACTTAAAGCCGCACTGAATCAGTTGTGAGAGGGTGAAGATATAAGTACACCTCTCTGCTTCATCGGTAAGAAGGTGGACAACTGACCATTTGAACAGAGGGTCTTGAAACAAAGCTTAGTTGTCCTTTGAACAATGAAAAGGAGAGGCATACATAAATGGTCACCAAGGCACAATATGACAAAGGTGAAGAGTCCCTGAGACTCTGGTCTGGGTCTGTACCATTCCCCTCCCTATACAAGTAAATGAGAACATTTAGGAAAATATAATACAAAATCTTTTACAGGAAATATAGACTACACTTGCTAAAATCACTTCCCTAAAAGTGTTTATAGCTTTTTTCTTTTTCTTTTTTTTTCTTTTTTTTTTCTTCTTTTTTTTTTTTTTTTTAAAAGACCTTCTTTAAACAGATAATGCAAAGACTGGTCCGTTTTTTTCTTACCCGGCAAGCCAAGCTCTAATGACTTCACTAAGCAGAAGTTGTATTAAAATACATCTTCATAGTATTGCTACAATTTGGGTAAATATGTTCTGAACAGCTTGATGAGTACTAAATAAACTTTGCTGTTTTACAGCATACATTTTAAATTTTTTGCACTTTTTTAAGAATAGAAAATGCAATTATAGTGTGCAAAAGAAAAAAAAAGATTAATTATCTTCTAGCTGAATACTGTAATTTTAAGCCATGCCTTCCATAAAAATGTATTGACATGTGTAAATAGAAGAAAAGAAAAAAAAATACAAGCAAACAGAGCTTTCATTTCCTTGCAAGGAAAGATTAACTATCACAAACTGGATCACTTGAGTTCTGCATTCTTCAGACAAAGAAATGAAAGAAACAACCCAAAAAACCACTGAAATGCTTCAAATGTCATCCATTCCATGATAACAGGTTAAAATTGCAGTGTTGCTTTCTACTACTCCCGTTAACATGGATAGAATGATTTGCTGCTGGTTGGATACTGAATACAAAAAAAGCAAAAGAAAGTTGAGATCATCCCACATGAAGTCATTATTAGAGCTGGCTTTTCCCCCGTTTTGAAGTACAGTAGTGACTTGTAAATATGACCTTTTCTAAAGATCATCTGAGATTTGAAGGTTTATCTGCCTGCTTCACCCAAACAACAACTGCTGAAAGAATTTATTCTATGTAGTCCGCTATACAGCATTCAAAATGTTTTGGGTTTTTTTTCCATGAAAAAATACCACAAAAAGTAGTTTTAGGTTTTCATATCTCCGAATCACTAACACATTGTAGATTCCATTTATTCTTCCATCTTTGAAAATGGTTTCTGCAAAATCAAAATAACTGTCAAACTCCCTTACGCCATGCTTCCAACAGTTTGAATTTAATACTTCTTGAATGGAATGACATAATTTATTTTCTTTAATTTGCAGTATGGCTACATCAAGCTAGCTTTAAGTCACAACTGTACCTAACCACAGTTCTCTGCAGCAAACCCATGATTTACAATATCTAATATTGTGGTTACAGTGCAGGGAACCGTGGGTAAGAAACCTCCATGTCAGAGTACTGTGGTTGGGGTTTCCCGGAAGAGTGGCAGTTGACACCTCTGGAATATTCATATATAAGTGCTTCAGTCAGATGGTCCTGAGTTGAATGGGTAACTCAGGCACTATGAGAGCCTGGCATTCAGTCTGCGGGAATGTGTGTAACCTCCGTCACTCGAACCGCTTTGCAAACTGTAGTGGTCTTCAGCATCACTGGCACTTCCAATACTGTCCATTTCACCTGGAGTAAACTCCATTCCTTCAATGTCTACTTCTAAAGAAAACATAAGAAGGCACACTTTCAGAAAGGCAGCAGTTGTAGCAAGGAATCATGGGCCAGTATTGCCTGTGTCAATCAACTTGCAGGTGAAACCTGAATCACACTTCATTTTCTGTAGTTAAAAAAAAAAACAAAAAACCTGGAACAGTAATTCCTGAGGAAAGGATCATCTTGTCCACGTGAGAACTGAAATCCCTTCTGTCCTCATCCACATAAATATACCGCATGACATCAATACCAAATGCTGTCCCAGAACTGTTCCAACCTGTGCATAGACACTGATCTTAAAAAAAACCCCAGCCCTCAGAGGCCATGATACTGCAGCACCGTTCATGGTAATTCCAACCTATACAGGTGTCGGTGAGTAGTGACCGTGGTGTAGCCATCTGTCCACCAATAACTGCACCGTAACTGACAACTCATCTCCCCACAGGCCCTGAAAAAGTCAGCCTGTGCGAGTGGTCAGGCACAAGAAAACTTCAAATGAGAAAGCAAGAAATGGTGACAGGCAGTTTGAAGAGCTCTGTCTTAAATGAGAACCAAATGTAGAGACCACTTGGTGATCATTACCCGGAAGATATTTTAAAATTTCACAATAAATGATGTGGAATTAATTTTTTCACACAAATGAATTAAGACCAGTGAGATCTTTTTTTTCCAAGAAGAAAATATTATGCCAGCCTTACCAATAATTACACTGAAACTTCGGAATATTAAATGGTAATTGTTTAAAAAACTGGCAAAAACATGTGCAGTATAAATAGCTTTAAAAATACATGCAGTATTAATAGTTTCAAAATTGATTAGAAAAAAGACTTTTTCAAAGAAGGTAAAAAAGATGCAGTAGTTTTTTTATTCTGCAAGTCACATAATGGAACAATTCTGTCTGGGTTTTGTTGAAAGCTTGATTTTAGTTCTAAACAATGTTTTCTTGCTTCCCTACTTCCCTTTTCCTTCCTGCTCCTGCAACTCCCTTTGGAAAGCCCTCATTCAATTACCTTGTTCAGAGTCAGTGGATATTGTTGATCCCATACTGTCAGTGCGGATACGCTCCATGCCCTGCACGGATAGCTGCTCCAATCTGCGTTTGAGGTAGCGGTGTTCCCGCTGTAATTGTTCTTTAATATTTAGAGCTTTTCGGTCCTGTTCTTCCAATTTCTTAAAGGGAGAGAAAGATAGTAAGCCGACAGTTTTCACTATGTTAAAACATTAGTAACTTATGATCTTCTCATAAACAGTAATTTTAAAGCAATTTAAATATTTTAATTAATTTTAAATTAAAGTTAAGTTTTAAATTTTAAATTTTTTTGTTACCATTCTACACAGATCAGTAAAACTTAAGCAGGCTAGGCCAGAGCTGAATTTGTTTCACAGTAAGATACATGGACACGGGGTGGGGCGGGGTGGGAAAAATCCCTCAGAGACTCTTTTGCCACTAGCAGACGTTCCTCAGCTAAAATCAAATTATTGTTGCCTTAGTTGTGGGGAATATTTAAATCGTTTTGTCAGGCAAAACTGGCATCATCTTTGATAACTACAGCACAGCTCAGGTTTCAGTCAGAACGTAAGGCCTCTTTAGGTCAAATAAGAGACTTATCACGATAAAGGAACCATTGGGAGCCTCCTGAATGCTTTCCCTCCTACCGCAGGCTATGGAAATTTTTACCATTTAAAAAGCTTCATTAACAATAAGCAATATTAATTATATATAGTAGGAGGAATTTACTAACAATTCTTTTTATTCTTGCATTTTTTCCCTTGAACTTCTGCAGAGCAAATACGGTAATTCTGTAATAACCTCCTACAAAATCAGTGGTATTAATCCAAAAGTTCTCCGCAAACAGCCTGTGAAAGGATCCTTCCACACATCTACCTGAAATCCCCCCTCTGCTTGAAGAAAAGAAGGTATTAATTTTGGAAATAAAAACAGTACTTCACACCCAGTAAAACGTGCTGCACCGTTGGTCCAAATACAACAGAATTAGTATCTTTTAAGATTTCAACTGAACCCTCTTCCAAATCACTGACAGCCATTTAAAAAAAATTGACTAATAATTAGGGAAGAAAGTGTAATGCGTATGATGGGACCAACAGCATGAAGGACACACAAATCAAGACACCTTATATTATTAAAAAAAATAAAATCTAACCAATGAAGTACATTACAGGTTGTAGCAGTAAAATCAATTATAAGACCAAATTTCTCTGTGAGCTGTGTTTACATGACCCCTGAGATTTAGGAGATGTGCAGGGAGTGAATACAGCTGCTGACGATGCCTCCCTGTCGTCTGAATGAACCTATGCTTGGTTTTCTGAGGAGAGCGAGTGGGACAGCATACAGCAAACCACAAGCAAAATGATTTCAGAGATTTTGCTGTTGCAATGCAAGCCTGAAAGCAAAGTATTTATCGTTGAAAAAAATAATTGACAGTATTGAACTGGGCAGTTTCCTGGATGAATGCAGCCTTGTGTTGAGCCCCCTCCCAGGCAATGCACTACGTAGATACGCATCATATGTGGATACACAATGTTATAATAAGAAAAGGAGTCGGTACATCCATGTACACAACAAACCAAATGTGCCCAATTGGTCAGATTTCCTTTTCCTGTATTTTCCTGGCTGCAATCCCAAACTCCAACAAACTATTTTAGGAATGAACTCGGTGATTCATATCCAGGAGACTCAAAACCATCTAATCTTTCAGGGCAAGTTTCAATATATGGGTGTGCGTGTGTGTGAAAAGTTCAAAACTGATGACTGTATTAGAAATGGCAGACAGGCATTGGCGTGCTCTGGCAGTGCAGCAGGGAGACAGCTGACCTGACGAAGAGGAGCAATTAAGTGGCAACCCAGACAGGGTAGGTTCAGTTAAAATCTTAAAAAGAAAGCTGAACTTCAGTTTCAGTTTTCAGAAAATGAGTACTTGGTACTGTGCACGATGGACTTGGAAAGAATCTGTTCCTAGGGTTTTTTTATCAGCAGCTGAAATGGTAACTACATGGCTAATCTCTCACACTTGCCACTTGTAAAAACAGTTTTTCAATTTGTATGCATAAGCCCATGATAGGGGGGCAGTCCAAGACAAAAACCACATGCAGTGCCTTTCACGCATGTTAGCCTGAATTATAAACAAGAGGCCAAAATCTCAAATGGTAAAAACAGGGGTTGCCCAGCTGGAGTAAATGTGCTTACAAGAGCTGAAGAAGTAGCTCAGTAAACTTGTTCACGAGAATGGTTTTGCTTAAATTAATCTTTAATTCTTCATATGAATTGCACTAATTTCTGCAACTGCCATGAATCTTAAAGCTGTACAACAGCAGGCTGTTCTCCAAAATATTCCAAGATTACTGGCAGTGTTCAACCTCTCCTGACACTTTTCTTGACCTATTTCCCTCTAACACTGAAAAAATTACAGTCCTGGACACAGCAGCAGAAACCTGTTCTTTAACTTTTACATTTGAATACCTGTTTGTCTTATTTCTGCATATAACCCCATTCCCCTGAAAACTATGACAGTGAAAAAGGGAGCGAAGGTGTCTTTGGAGAGGAGGCCTGAGGAATAATTCCAGTTACCAGTACAAATGTATAACCTGCACTGCTGCTGGATCACAGGTGAGATTTTGGGTTGGTTTTTGTTTTAAACTTGTTACACACATGAAACGTGCAAGGGGAGTGACAACTAACAGGAGGTTGCATTTCATTTTTGGTTTATCTTAAATGATTGTCAAATACTTCAAGATCTGGTCATCAAGATGTGGGATGGAGATATGACTCACTAGTAGCTATAAACCATTTGACTCCATTCGGTTTTTTGATCATGAATGGGTCTGGCTTTTTACATTGAAATCAATGCAGTACAATGCTACTTTGCTCAGTCCTTACAAAATAAATATAGTAATCAAAGAACAGCTTTGATACATATATATTATTTTTTAAAATACAATGTAAACCACTAGCAACTAAGCAGAAATCACAAAATCATCATTTTATGTATCTGAGACTGCAGGGTAAATTGTAAAACCTTGATACCGTGACTGAAATCCTTGCAACTACTGAAGGCTAGTATATCCAGAAGATCGGACATACATATATGTATCTTGTGTGAAAATTAGTTTCCTCTCTATGGATACACATTCTGGAAGATTCTGCTTTAAAAGAAATAAAAATACAGATGAATGTTTTTACCTTGATATGCATCTTAGCTCTTTTCAACAGACTTAGAGTGGTGTGTCTGGTGCTGTCCGGCCCAAGAGGCACAAGCTGTTTTAGCTGTTCCAAATATAGCCGGAGTTTAGCCCGCCTGAAATTATTAAAAATGAAGAGTGTTGTAGTAAAGTTGCACCTGAACAGCATATCCTATATGCAAACGCCATCTGTTTGCAGGATCTCTGTGCAGAACTCGATTCAACAGTGGCTTCCTTTCCCCTCCCTTTGGCAAAGTTTCAGACCGAAAGGTCACTTGAAATGCAGTAATGCTGCTTGGCACATTCAGATAGTAGTTTCATACCTATATTTTGAAGCAGTTTGCTCAGTCTGGTTAGTCCCATCTTAACAAAGGGGAAGTACGCTCAGAGATCTGAGAAATCCTGGTAAGGCTGCACACTGAATTCATGGCTGGGTAAGGAATCAAAACTGGGACTTCACTCCAACCCAGTGATTTTTGCAGGCAGAGATGGAGCTGTGGGAGGGAGCAGGGAGGCTGCAGACCCCGATTCTTCTCTCCCCCACTAGCCCTGCCTGATGCAATAGGCATGCTCCTGCTACACAAGGCAAGGGCATCCATGCAGCTCCGCACAGCTCCGAGCTGCTTCCAGCCATGGTTTATTAAAAGAAAGGTCCTGATTCCCCTTCTTCTCTCATCTACTGATCCACAGTCCCCCCGAGAAGGAGACATTCCTCCTCTCACCATACAGCCAGGACAACCTTTATTATAAACACGCAAGAGAAAATACTTCCAGCCATATTGGGTCCTGCTTTCTCTGTTATTCCTTTGCAAGTGCCACTACTGACGCTCTCAACAATCTCTCCTGTATTAACGACATTAAATCCATCAGTACAAACAGAATAAACAAAGTGGTATTTCTACAGATACTTTGTTTCCAAACTTTGTCTGTCTTTGAGAAAGAAGGTGGCAATACAATAGTTCATGAAACGGTTACTTCAACTATCCAAAACAAGGCAGTGGCAAACCAAAAGAACAGCGTGTGCAGACGTTTCTACAGTTAAATCCAAAACAAAATCTCTCCTGGTTTTAATGCACACTTCTTGAACCCAAATCCATACAAAATCACCTTTCAGTTTTGCAATGAGATAGAAATAGATGCAGAAGCGCTTACATGAGCGACATCTCCACTGTCTTCCTTTCTGCCAGTCTGTTACACATTGAACAAAGCCATGACCTGGAACATGCTGACATCCCCCACAAAGCAGTAGTAGTAAGTGAAGCGGGTCACAAGTGTGAGATGAATAATCATTTTTTTCAAATCTGCGTGATGCTGCATTAAGGAAACAAACTTTGCAGGAAATTTAACGCTTCTGGTCAAGAATGAACTTTTTTTTGAACAATCAGTTCAGAACCTAGATTCAGCATCAGTGTTTGAAATGCAGCTGAAGACGATTTCATATGTACCAAATCACAAATTATATATGTGTAATTTGAGTGATTAGTGTAATGTGAAAACAAGCTGAGAATTAATGGGGAAAAAACCCAAAGCAAAATAAAATCTAATTAAAATACAGTACTGTAATAACTACACACTCACATGTTTATTTCTGACTGCCTATAAATCAGCAATATATTAGGTAGGAATTCAAAGAGCATTTCTGTAAAAATGTTAATTCTTTCTTCAAGCCACTTAGGAAAAAAAAGAATTTTAGTGAAAATGTGATTCTCAAGAGAAAACTTATGACAGGGCCTGGGGTTTGTTTTTAAATACAAGGCTCTAAACATAACCATATATATGCTTTTATTTAAACAACAGCAACAAAGATTGGGGTAAATATTCACAAAAATAGCCCCATCAGATTGCAGAGCACCTCTGTGGCTGCAAATTTAAACAGAAATCCAATTTAAATAGATCCCAAAGGTGAAATACTAGAATTAGGGACTACTGATATTTATACAGAGAACCCTAATCAGGTGAATTTTTATTTCTGTGTCTGTAATCTCTAACAACTATGTTAGAAGTTTTGTGTTTTAAATAAAACACAAAAAAACCCCCCAAAAACCCCAACAAACCACTTCAGGGACTAAATTCAATTAATCTTTTTTTTATTTAAAATGGCCTCTAAACACACGCAATCATCTGCGTCACTCACCACAACTTGGATGCAACTGTATTTAGACAGCTGACAAGAAAGTGAGGACTGAAGATAAAGGAGGATGTGGCAAGGAAGAGGACAAGAATAGCGTCCAAGTAGTAAATAGAGAGTTAAATACATTGAAATGGAACCATGAACATACTTGGAGTAATTAGAAGTCTGATAAGGAATATATAGAACTGTTGATCTGAGATCTACTTAATATTAATCCTGGAAAACATTAATGAAATCAGACTACATACTCAACTTATCTACCTCTATTACTCTCTGAACAAAGTCTGCTTACCACAGGGAGAAAATAAGGATTTAGTGCACTTCCTTACCATCAACTGGGGAATTAACAGAAATGTTACCAAGATCCAGTGGGCATGGCTGTGCGGCTTTTTAAAGTGCTAATTCTTCTGTGTTACCTTCCAACCAGGTAAAGCAGGTGCTTCACAGAAGCACCACAAAGAACACATGACTGAAGCTAAGAAGAATATTTTAACTGACGTACAGGAAGAATTAAAAAAAGCTAAATATTAAAAAAGTTACTTTAAGGCATTCTCAGCACTAACGGTTGATAGCACTAAAAGTAATGAACACACTTGCTAAAAGACCTGCTCTAATGTCACCTTTTTTTTTTTTAAAGGGACTTTTCTTTCATTTATTTACTCAGTACCTATGAAACCATTAAAGACTTTAAAGCATTAAGCACACAGATCTTTACATAAATACAGGTGTGTTTATGTGGCTAATTCATATAACACAACAGCATAATCGATGGCATAGATTGCGAACGTAAAAAAGCCCAGCACACCGCATTTCCAGTGGTACTGGAGTAAATATCCCCCCATTCTTCATTTTGCACATCTTAGAAAAAACTGTAAGAATGTAAGAAAACATTTCAGGCATGTTATGTTAACAGATCACACCAGCAGGAACAGGGGACTCAAACTTCACAGCAGATAAGTTGTCGCGTACAGACTCTGCCAGCACTAATTTCTCTCTTTTTCTGCAGGGACCTGACAGCTTTCGCTTTTCCTCGGCTGACTGTGACCGCCGGAGGAGGGAAAGGCACTCAGAGGTAATCACAGCCGGAGCTGCTTTGTGTTTTGCAGCTCATGCCTTAAATTCCACCTAGAAAATAAGCAAAAAAAGCAGCCTGGTCTCAGAGCAACGGGGTAACGATCTCTGTGCATGAAATGTAGTTGAAATTGGGTAATTATGCTCTGCTCCAGCTTTGAAACCCAACAGTTACACTTTCGCCCACACAAAGCATGGTGTCAGGCCAGGACACCACTGCCTACAGAAGCGGGCACTTTTCTCACCTCATGTGGATGCACAGAAATATCCCCCTCATCGCTGCTACTGAATTTACCAGGGAAGGTAAGGACCTAAAAAAAACCATCCAAAATCTGAATCCTCAAACCTGCAGCTCTCCGTTTTGGGTACGGCCCCATGCAAGGAGAGAGGCGAGGGGTGACCTCTCTCTGATTTACCACATTTTCCTTTCTGCCAGAAAATAAAGGCATTTCAGATGTTCAAGACTTCAGTGTTTCCCCGTAAGTGAGCTCACAACATGGTCCTATGAATCTACATTATAGCTCTTGTAATGCTTAATAGAAATTAATTACTAAGCCCACAGACTTGGTCAGCAGTGGCCACGTCCAGGAGCAGTCGGGTGGTTCATCATGTTCACATAAAGGAGAATGTAACTTGCTGACAACTAACACAACAGTACCAGCTGGAATTCCCTTGAACTGGTTTTGAATCCATGAAAGCTGTGATGGGCAATACTGGTAGGTACTTCAGAACCAGTAACAAAATGACCCGTGGAGCTGTACAACTTGGAGGGATGAAGCAGCAACACAGTGTTTTTAGGAATTTCCCCATCGTATGAGGACCAGGAGTTCAGTTGAAGACCAGTCACTGACTCTAGTCCTCAGAGACTCCAGTTTGCTCCAGTGCTCAGCTATGAAAAGGCAGGAGCAACGCTGGCCAAAGAAGCTACGGTTCACCACTTATCCAAAAAAGGCTGCCATGCGAAAGTAAATTAAGATCTTTGACTCTAACCAATTTCAAAATTGTGCCAAATGAGCCTAACAGATAATGGTCAATAAGCTTCCCCATATGTATGAAATCCCAGATGCAAATCCATTTTAGCACACCAAGAAATGGAATACTGAGATGCAGAAAAAAAAAAAAAAAGAAACAAAAAAGCCTATTGTTCAGACTGGATAATCTTCATTCCAAGGAAACTGCAACAATTCCAAGAAATTCCTACAACTACTTGATGGGTGGCTGCAATGGGAACAAAATACTTCTCAGTAGGGCCAAATAATATAACAAGAGGCAACGACTGCGTTCAGGATAGACATTAGGAAACTAAATTTTTACTAGGGCTAGGGCAGTGGTGCGTTATCAGAATAGGTTGGCAGAAAGGCTAGAGAAGTGCCATCTTTGGAGGTTTTTCAAGATGTACCCAGACAAAGCCATTGATATTCAGAAGTCCCTCCAATCAACATTTCTATAAGCATTTAAATCAGAGATTGTTTGTAAAGCCGTAGCATTTGACTCCTAAGATTGCTCCCATTTACGTAACAGCAAAAAAACCCTGCCCAATTGCGTGACTTAAACCTGTGCCAGTCTGATCGATACAGTGTTGGCAGGTTTGTGGAGTGACCTGAGCCACCTGCAGTCTTTACACAGGGGCTCTCCAAGATTTTTTTAGGTCCAGCACAGCAGGCAGAAATGGCCTGCAGCTAGTCAGACAGCAGTTGCACACAGTTTTTTGATAGCAGTGAAGGTGGGTTTCCCAAACCATACAAGTATAAATCTATAGACCTTATTTGTGGGAGGGAACAGCATCCATGGTTTAAGCCACTGATTTGCACAGAGCCAGCTGCAAAGGAAACGCCTTCCTTTGGCAACTGCATGTCCAAAACAAGCTGCTTAGTCCTCAGTGTGGCATGCCTTAGCCAGGCCTCGGTGAAATTAAATGGCCACAGACACTTGTGAGAGTTTACAGCATGACAGTGAAATGCATGCCTGTCGATCCCACCACCTTGGCTGGGCAACCCATGGAGACAAAGCTGCCGACAGCCTTCCATGGGTTTATGGTAGGTAGCATGGGGCAGATATTTCCTCAAGGCTGCACCTGAAGACATAAACAACAATTTCTGCTGTTGACATGCCGCTGCTGACTGCCAGAGATCACTTGCAGAAAGGATCAAAAGGGCCATCTCATCTGTTTCTCAACAATCGTGGACAAGTGCATAAAACTCACTAGAGAGAAGTCAAATTCACGACAGTGTTCACCTTGCACATCCTCAAGGTCTCAGTCCACAGCCTCCCCAAACTAGAAGAACGACTCTCATACCCTTTCTCAAGCTGGCTGTAAAAGGGAAGGAGCAACTCTATCAGCAGTTTGTCATCCCATGGGAAGTCCCAGAACAACTCTCATTCACACCCACTCACTCCTACTAGCAGATTGCCCAGTTAAGACATGGAGCTGTCTTGGCCATACTGGGAGGCATCTTAAGAGCTGCAGCATCTCCAGCTGATGGGTGGCAAGGATCTGGAAAGCTAGGAAATGGACAAAAAGTCACGAAATGTCCATATTCTCATACTGCATGCTCTGAGTTTCCCTTCATGCTCACTCCAGCAGAAGTTGGCTGGGATAAACACGGTGCTATTGCTTCAACACCCACAGCCCAATGTACCTCCCACACCATAGTGCATCACTGAAGCATGTATGGGCATGAAACACTGCTTGCCTCACAAGAAGGCCCTAACTGTGCTTTCTGCAGGATGCTTTAATGCTAAAAATGCTTGCATGGCTGAACATGTGTCTGTATTTCAGATGTCCCAAATTTAGTCTACTAAACTAGCTGCGTGTACAGGAGGTTGACATACTCTCGAATCAACTGCTAAATATACTTGCCTGGTGATGTTCTGAAAAGGACGCTATAGATCAAACACTCAAATGACATTGAAAATGCAATCATTACAAGCCGCACTAGTGAGAACAACAGATATATTTGAAATAGATGCAAAAATTAAAAATTTGTCACTTCTGTACATTAACCGTTTCAGTCCAAAAAACAGACAGCCTTGTACCCTATCGCAAGGCAAATTCAGTACAAATTTAATACAAATAAACTCCCCCTTCAAAGAATACAAGCCTATTTGAAATGAATGTAGAAGACGACATATCTGGTTCCTATTACAAACTAGACAGAATTACCGAAGCATTTCAGATTCCTTCTCTGATGTTTTACGGGGTTTTTTTTCCCCACATTCAAACCTATCCTGGTCCTGGTGCTGTGCAATGAATTTAATGCACAAAAGTTTAAATATAGAGCAGTTACTAAATTTTTCATTGTTGCATAATGACTATGTAAGCTGGCTTAATAACATACATAGGATAAAGTCAGAGAAGAACCTCTGCACCAAAAATTCACTTCTGGAGTCAAATACTCTCCAGGTACATTGTGAACCAAAGTGGTCTGGGCTAAGCCCACAACTCTGGGTTAGAGATCCCTGCAGTGAACAAATGGTTGTGTTTTCTCCCTAAAGAAACATGATTTTAACTGCGTACCAGACATGAAATTCATCATAAAATACAGAAGCGAGCTAACTGCAAGACGCTCATGTTTTTACAGGAAGACTCTTCACAGTTTTATTTATGAAATGCAAATACCTGCGTACAGGGAGCACTCAAGTTTTAGAATCAGCAAACACAGCAGCTCAGGATCCTTTGTGACATGCACTGGTCAGGATGAATACAGACAGCATCATTATTCATAAACTTATCATTTTTTCAAAGTTTTTAAGAAATGCAGACCAGCAGTAAAAACCTCCCCATTGCGACTTCAGGATTCACCTGCCACCAAGGTAAAATCAGAGAGGAACTCTGCCTGCCTTCTGACTCCAACATCAACCTTTTCTTACTAGGGCTTGACACAGCAAGTCAAGATCTCTTAAGGGCTTCAGCTCTTTTTATTTCGTGTAGTCACACTCTTGAGCAATGACAGAATTTTGCTGCAAATGGCTTTAATGGTACTGAAAATTAAATGTGTTTATACTATTTTTTTATATTCCTGGATATCATGGCCATACATATAATGTAGGTAAACAGGTAATTATATACCCCACTCTGTTTAGTACAAGTTGATACTCAAGCATACTTGCCTCACTCCTCCTTAAACTAACACTTTTCTTAAAGTAAGTGTCAGGAATGATGTATTTACAGCTCTACAATATTTTTTATAAGCTACCAAAGATGATTCTGTACTAATTAAAACACATTTGTTTACAAAGGCATTTAAAGAGATTATATATAAACTTCCATATTAAGGAAATACAGAAATTCAATCATATTAAAATGATTCTAAAGAAACCTATTTATTAATGGTCCAGATGGAATTTACCATATCTTCAGCAAAATATTAAATACAATGGAAGATAACAACCCTCCACTGAAGTATAAAATCCTGTCTCTTCCATATTTATTTCAGTCAGAAACACTTTCAGTACTTTCTACTCTACAAAGGATACCTCAAACACTTTTTTTTCCCCAAAAGAGGCTCTAGCTCATGCTTGAGCTGCACAATCTATTTCAACTACACAACAAATTTGCTTTAGTGAAAAGGAAAGAAAACCTCTTAGTATTAAAGCACTGTACCATAGCAAGGCACCCAGTGTGCCGATTGCTACGAGATGTGTGAAACGCTTGCTCACAGCTGAGTGCCTCAGAGTGAAACCCAGAAAATTCAGTAGTGCCCTTACAGCAAACCTCTTGGCTTCTTATTATCCAAGAAAAGATAAGCCAAACACCAGTGTTCTGCAATACATGCCTTTTTTTCCCCCCCCATATGAAGTTTGTGCTGCAGGTGAAGATTCCTCCAGGGTTTGTTCCACATGGCATTTTTTGCCTATGTCTAACACCTCATAGAGGCTTCTGCACTAAATTCAGCACCAAAACCCGGGAAGGCACTGTGGCAACTAAGAGGCAGAAAAAGCCATGAGTGTCTAATTGCAGTGATTGTTAGTGAATTAAATGCAACAGCCCTACAATCAGTGCAACCACCTGCTTTATTTACTTTAGTATTCACTAGGAGTTTCATCCTCTACATGCATTTTCAGCACGCTGAATATTTTGGCACATCCATTTTGCTGAATTGAAACCAGCCAGATAGCTTTAGCAGCCAGGTAGCTGGTGGTCTTGGGGTACCTCTGAAGTATCCAAACACAAGACATCAACTGCCTATGAAGGTGATGGCTGCAAGTGTATCTTACGATCACTAGCTTTCAAAGAGTCAGTGCTGCTAGGAACTTAAGTTATCTGCAAGTTTTCACATGAATACTGCTCAGAAATGTCTTGTGCTGTTCTCCTAACGCTAAGGAATACAGAAGAAAACCCCTGCTGCCCATTATACAGCTTACTATTTCAGTGTTTTGTGCATTTCATCACTCTGAAAAATATTCAAGTTCTCAATTTCACTATATACAAATGCACACTGCAGCATTCACAGTGCATTTTTATTTACTTTCACTTAGCGCCACTTCAGCCCACTTGCTGAGCCAAGACTTCAAATTTGCCTTTTAACCTTCCAGAAGTTGCGGCTTGTTCACATTTTAGAACATATGCATGAAACCAGAACTTATTCCTACATCTTTTAGCAAACTTAAGGGAAGTATCTGCAGTGCCACAAATGTATACATATTTGGCCAGCTAAGCCTCTTGGCAGGAGCGTGCAGAAAGATAGCTGGGATGCAAGCCGGGACAGGTGAACACTGGCTGGTCTGCGAGAGGGAAGTTGCTGACTCCCAGGAGAGGGGATGCCTGGCAGACCTTGCTGCCCATGTTGCCCTCTTCCCCTCTCCTTCCTTTCCCCACCCCTCTAGTAGCTCCCAGCTGCCTGCAATGACAGCTGCCTGTCCTAAATTATGAGCACTCAGCTACATCAATGTTTCTTCATCTCTCAAAATGCCTACAAGCCAACTTTGATGCTCCTCGTGCTTTGGGTCCCACTCAAGGGTGAGCTGTGGTGGCCCACGTATGGCTGTAAGCCAGGGTCAGCAGCTAAGATGGGCAAACGACAGCAACTCCTGAGGCTCGCTTTGGGCTGGAATGATCCTGTAAAGCAATCTGGACAACATCAGCATGAGAAACCTGACTGGAGCCTCAGCAGCTGGTGGCTGGCCAGACCACCCACATGCTGTCCCTTCAGAAGCGTATCTGATGGCAGAAGCAGACAGACTGATGAGGGTCCCAGAGTCACATTTGACTTCGGCCAGCAGAAGAAATAAAAGCCCTGTGGCACAGGTAGTGCCTCTTGCCGTATTGTTCTTCAACCTTCTCCTAGTCAAGTTCTCCTCCTGCCTCAGAGAGTGAGCACGAGCTGTCAGAGAGGTATGTGAGGTGTGACACAGGCATCTCCCTGGCTGGTGCCACCCCACCGCACGCTCATCTCTGTGCCTGAACTGCCTGCAGACCAACCCAGCAAGACAACAAAACCAAAATACAGTGGCTGGTTTCCAGACAGTCCTTTTCCTTCATGGGCTTGTGGCAGGCACTCAGAGGAACGCTTGTGCAAGGCAACGCACAAGTAGGACCATGTCATTTAGGACTCCAGGGCAGGCGGGACACCAGCAGCTCTGACTGGTATCTGTTTTAACTGCTGGGGAACCATAGCCCCAGGCTCCGCAGTATTAAGAGATGCAGGACTGACATCTGACCACCTTCAACTCCTATCCTTGGTTTTTTCCAGGCTCCTCCCTGCAGCCAGGCTTGGCCTCACAGCTATCCCCAGGCTTCAGTCATCCCACTGTCTTAAGCTGCTCTTATTTGAAGACCGGTCATGAATGGTTTAACAGCCCTTCATTGTCTTGGGTCCTGGAGATAAGTAACAGCAACACGCAGAAATTTGAGATACGCTTCACAGGAAATATCAATAGGAATTTACAAGCTATACAGGGATTCCCAAAAGTATCACAAGCAAACGTAATGGCAGCTGGATACCATTTGTCCTTCCTGGATGGTGACCATCTCAAATTTATGTGTATAGGATTCTCCATCCTTTGACCAAAGGCAATAAAATCTCTGACCTTGCAAGAATCTAAGGCAACAGAAATCAAACATTATGGGAACAGCTGAAATCCCCTGCAGTATGTTTTTGCCCTTGTATGGATTTCTTTTTCTCTGGAGAGGGAAGAAAAAAAAAAAAAAAAAAAAATAGAAAAGTTACAAACC
>VFFE01005626.1:0-60990 GCA_008921705.1 Burhinus oedicnemus
GGGCACACTGCTGGCTCATGTTCAGCCGGCTGTCCACCAGGACCCCCAGATCCTTTTCTGCCAGGCAGCTTTCCAGCCACTCCTCCCCAAGCCTGTAGCGTTGCCTGGGGTTGTTGTGACCCAAGTACAACACTCGGCACTCGGCCTTGTTAAACCTCATGCAGTTGGCTTCAGCCCATCGATCCAGTCTGTCCAGATCCCTCTGCAGACCCTTCCTACCCTCAGGCAGATCAACACTGTTGCTTGATTTGGTGTCATCTGCAAACTTACTGAGTGTGCACTCAATCCCTTCGTCCTGATCATCAATAAAGATATGAAAACAAGGCTGGCCCCAAAACTGAGCCCTGAGGAACACTGCTTGAGACCTGCCGCCAGCTGGATTTAACGCCATTCACCACAACTCTCTGGGCTCGTCCATCCAGCCAGTTTTTAATCCAGTGAAGAGTACACCTGTCTAAGCCATGGGCTGCCAGTTTCTCTAGCAGAATGCTGTGGGATTCCTTCTCTTACTGGGGGCATGCTAAATAACGGCTTTGCGGTACCATCAAGAAATGAATAGAAGTGTGACAGAGAACTAAGTTTGCCAATAATGACAGATGGGCCTTGTAGCCTCATCCAGGAGTTAGATATGTGTCACAGCCTCATTTGGCCTGAATTATTCCATACAATTTTCATCCCATGAATTGCAGATAACTTGGGCTGAGTTCTGAGTTACTACAAAACCTAGTGTTCTTCATCCTCTCAAAGCAACTGTATGCAAACCAAAGGAGAGGAATCCTGGGTTGTTGACTTGGTAGAATTCCCTCTTATGTGGTAATGCAGTTTACATTCCCATGCTCATGGCTCATTTACAGATAAACAGCAGCCTATGAACAATATGTCTCTAATTTCAGCTAGAAATACAAATCTGTTTATTTCATGGACTTTTATCTATTTCTCTTGCTCCTGGAAGTAAAGGAGGAAATCTAGGAGTACATCAGTTGTGAAATTCACTAGGGGATACTTTTGACTGCAAGCCTCTGTGTTTAGAATATGAATGAATTGTGCGGGGAATTAAAAGAGGTGCTAGAAGCGGATTTGTCACAGGAGGAGAGAGTTTAGTTTATTATGAAAGAGGCAAATAAAAGTAAACCATACAGACTTCTAATCTATTTTTCTCTCTTTTTCTAAAGTGCCCAATATCAGCCTGGATGTTTTGAAGCCCTCTTTTGCAGAAATTCTGCTAGAATCCCACATGGTTATGATCCGGGTAGGATATTGTTAATTCTAGATTATAATTTTCTTCCTCCTTTCTCTTACATCAAAAATAAATAGTATTTTCTGAGATACCTGGGTGATGACTGCAAGCTAGGGTGGAATTTACATGCCCCAATAACCTACTTGAATTTACGCTTAGAAAAAGGGGTGGTCTTGCAACTAAATCTTCCAAAGGTTTGGAAGCCTTGAGCTTGATGCCTGGCTCTGCTGTTGGTGTTATCTAGCTACAGCCTAATTATGTAATCTCTCCACTCCTGAAATTCAGTCATGTAAAGGAGAGTTGGAAATTTTCCTTACCCTACCGGAAGGTTTTAAAGTTAAATTAGTATTTTTGAGGGAGCTAATTAGCTAAAAGGGTACATAGGAGAACGCTAAATGTTTGGATTGAAAATGGAAAACTTCTACTTTTTTAAAAGTTCGTTGAGGTGCTGTGTTTTCTGCTTTCCTCTTCCCAATTTATCCCTGAACAAAAAGAAAAAAAAAGAAAAAAAAGAGCTGGATTTAATATTTTCAAGCTGGACTACTCTTGCAGTCTTCCTCCATGGTTGTTCTTTGTGCTCTTGGCCACAGCCTTTCTGCTTCCAGCTCCTCAATCCTTTGTCTGAAGAATGAGAAGTTTATATTTTGAGACAAGAGTCTACGGTTTTATTTGCTACCGTTTGTAAAGCTCTTCTCAGATTCCTAAAAGAAAGAAGGTAGTCAAGCAAATTATTGTTAATGCTAAGCATTTCCATGGTAACCAGTGATAATGCTGTCTCAGGTAAGGAAGCACCTGCATGAGTTTCCATGGAAATAATCTTTCCGAGGCTTTTATTTCAGAGTGGAGGGAAACCTGTTGAAGTAGTCTCTTAATGAACAAAGGTCTTGCTTATGCAACATGTATCCTCAGTGACAGAAAAGCTGGAGAAGAGAAATGAGAGAATACTGCCTCTAATGGTACCCAAAAAACATTTTCACTTGCACAGTAATATTAAAACATTAATTGTCCTCATTGTGGCCGTCTCCGGAAAATGGTGTATTTATGTAGTCAGAAAACAGCCTTTACTCAGGAAGAGTATTTACGTATGTTTGGGTGCCCAGACATTTCTGAACAGGCTTTGCACCATAACTGCCTGCTCATTTAAATTTTATCTGGACTTATCTGTAGGGAAACAGTGGCCTCAAACCAAAGGACAACGAAGTTACATCCAAACCTTGGCACTGGCCGATCAACTACCAGGTATATTGATCAATTGACCTTCCTTTCTGTTTTCAAGTGCTTTTGCGGTGCTTCTTGAAGCATAGCACCTCTTAATTGCATAGAAGATATTGTCAGCTTTATTTTGTGGCCCCTGAGTTGCACGGATGGGAATTTGTATCACCTTTGACACTGTGCAAAATACAAACTGGATTGATGCAAACCCTTTTTACTCTCCTCTGGTCTGTTTCCTCAGGGCCTGCGCTTTTCTGGTGTCAATGAGACTGATTATCGGGTTTATTTGCTGGGAAACCCGGTAAGTTGGAGTGGGAGGCTCCAAGCCAATGTCTTTAGCAAATTTCAGCTTACTCTTCCTTCTGCCAGTGACAATGATTCTCTTCCTTCTCCTCCTTTTTGACTCTCTCTCCGTGTTGTACTCTTATGCTTGCATGTGGCTCTTCATTTCCTCTCACATGTGCGTTCTGATGTCCAGCCTGAAGTCCCAAATCTTTCTTTTTTTCCTATGTAGGTGGTTTGGTGGCTAAATCTGGTCACTATTGGCTTATATCTTCTGATAGCAGTTTCTGCTGCAGTGACCCTGAAGAGAGGTGTCCAGCTGACATCTGAACTGAAAGGTGAGGTCAGTCTTCTATCCCTCCCGTGCTATAGAATCCCTATTATAATATCCTGGTTTCCTGATACAGGAAAGCTCGTCTGGGGACTCCTGTATTAAAAAGCCCATATTTTTTATATTGTACTAAAACCCTGGGGGTTGAACAAAATACACTCAAGGCAGCTGTCTGTATGAAACACTAAGCTATATAGTGCTTTGAAAATGTGGCACTGAAAGATGTGACTATTAACAAAGGATTCCATACTAGAAATAATCACTCTGATGGACAAATCTTACTTTTTGCATGGCAGACCATTCCTGATGAGTTGCCAAATTTCCTAAGCCTGTAAAACTTGATTGGAAATCCTTAAGTCAGCAAGGGCCCCAAGACACCTACTTAGCCAAAGAGAAGAGCTCTGGAAGTGACTCACAGGCAGGAGATTTGATCAGTGGCTCCTCAAAAGTCTTACCACTCCTTTGCTGGAGAGTACAGAGGTGGCCTGGGTATAAGCTGGCATCTTATGGTGATTTAAAGGTATGAGTCTCCGTAGGCTTTTGCTGCCTTGTTTTCTTGCAGGAGACAAGGGCTTGGATTAGTCCATAGTTCACGTGCCAGCTCTGCTCTGCAGATGATCACTCAGCCTAGCATCGGAGTTGCTTATGAGCTGCTCAAGAGTCAAGAGGCTGGCCACAATTGCTCTCAGTTACATTGATTACTGCAGCTCAGAAATGACCAGCTGCATATCTGTTGGAAAGACTATATTTGATCTGGACATAACAGTAGGGGAAGGTGGTAAAACGTATGCCAGGGAAACCTTCCTGATGTAGAGATCTACTGGTTCTGTGGTTTTTAGCTTGTTCTGCTTTGCAGGCTTCCAAGATGTTTTTTCTAGTAGAGATACTGACCTCACATAGGTTACTGATAATAGGCTTCCTTTTCACAGATGCCTTTTGCAGGCACCTTAAAAGTGTGTGGATGGCAGGACTTTGTATCCCAATGGTGGGAAACCACTGAGCTTAGGTTATTGAGCAGCGTCCACAAGGAAAAGAGTGGGAGCTTCATATCTCAAATAGTTTAATAGTGAACAGGACAGATCTTCAACAAAAATACTGCAAGGAGCTACCTATATTGGCTGTAAGGGAGACAGACCAGTTGAATCAATGCCCTGCTGTCATGCTGTGCATTGCTCTGTGCTATTGTAGTATGCATAGTGTTTTGAAATGAGAAATGTTTCCTGGTATTTATGGAAAGCAAATGACAAATGCAAGAGATGCAGTGATCCTTTATTATGTCCAATGCCAAGGTAGCAGAGCTTTTCACAAACCCTAATAAGTCATACTTTGACCGTTCCAGTTTACATCAATGGTTGCTTTGTTTTGTAGATCTTTGTGGGAATTGAATTCTAAAATGTGATGTGAAACTAATCAGTTAAACAGTAAGTTATTGGCAAAGCTGCATGCGGACACCAGAGCGCTCAAGTCTCTTCCCCAGGCTCTGGAAGCTAGGCAACATTTCTTTCCAGGAAAGGCTGGCAAAGCGATCATCTCGATGACTTGTAGTCTCATTGCAGAGAGAATAAAAAATGTCAGAAAATGGAATGAAATAATTAATCTGATGTACGTCCTCAGAAACTGCAAGTTTCTGTCTTAAAACAGGGCATGGTCAACCTCCTGCTAGTCCCTTGAGACTTACGCCTTTGTATATCTTTTCTGATAACGATTATCCTCAAAAGTGTTTGTATGTTTATACAGAGTGCAGCTGGGATACTGCAGAGGCTTCGTGCAATTTCAGACCAGTACGTGACTTCCTGCAAAGATCATTCCTGTTGAGTTTACTTATTGTGATAAGGCTTGCAGATGGGAACTGTGGTTGAGTTTTTCTCTGCTTAAGTCTGTTTATTTGTGTTCCAGAACTGTCCAGAGTCGTGCTACATGGTGGAGGGCAGATCACGCTGGGCTGGCTCCTTCATTACCTCCCTTTTTTTATGATGGGCCGAGTGCTCTACTTTCACCACTACTTTCCTGCCATGCTTTTTTCCAGCATGTTGACAGGTAAAATAGTAGAGTCTGGGAGAAGACAATTCTGTTAAATGGAATGTTTTCAGATTAAATAGTTTATCTTTTTAATAGGTTTTCTGCTTGCTTGTGCAAAGTGCTTGAAAACATTGACTAATACAGAATGTTTTTTCACAAAGCAGCTTGCGGTGCCAAATTGTCTTTTTTTGTTACCACCCTGAAAAGGCAGTCATGTCTAGTGCTTAGGGCATTTAAATTTAGAGACATGATTCCTATTCTCTGCTGTGTCACTGTTCTTACATATGCTTTTATACAAGTTACTTCCCTTTGTTTGCTGCCCCCACTTTTCTGTCATGTCTGTTTATAATTCCATCTCAGTAGTTTTTCCTGTGATTTTGTACCAACTTAGCATGCTGGGGTCCAGATCTCTTTTGCATTTATTCAAATGGAAATGTAGGAAAAAAGAACCTTCTGCTGATACAAAACAATCCTTGTATTTCTGAAGGTTACCAAGGTAAATTGATTTAAAAATCTACAAGCTTTTCTGGTGTTTAACAGAGCTTTGTCAGCACACTCTATGGTTGAATGTAGCACTTCTGTTCTTTAGCCTCTGCGTTGCTCCTGACTTCTACCTCTTCCTTCTCCTAGGAATCACTTGGGACGCACTACTGAAGTTCTGTGCTGGGTTCTTGTCACCCAGCACTACAGCTAGAAAAGTATATGGAGGGGGGTTCCTAGCACTGGTTCTGCTCATCATGTACAGGTGAGTGTTTAAAGCTGAACTTTTCCTCAATGTGTGACAGTCACTCTCTCAATAGAAACCTTAGTGCCTGTTAATTATCCTTAGCCTTTGTCTCTGCCTGTCTTCTCTACTGAACTTGTCAGACATCATCAAGCCCAATCCTAAACCCTCCAATTAGATTCAGCATCTGTGTCCCAGTAATGAGTTACAAAACATCTTTCCATTGCAGGGAATCTTTCTTTTATCCCACCACTCTGTGAGCACTGTTCTCCTCCAAACCCACAGCTCACTGGTTTCTGATTCTAGTCCCCATGTCAGATGGTGCCACATCCCTCAAATACAGGCAAATTCTTCATTGCTGTAGGTTTTCTCAGCTGGCTTTTCTCCAAAGCTGTTGCTTTCTAAGAGAAAATACCACCTATGCTAAAACTGTGTACTATGTATATATTGTGTTCAGCAGAGATTAGAAGGTCCCCAGTGCATCTTAGAGCAGCCCAAAACCAAAGGTCCCATAAGACATCTGTATGGACTAATCTGCTGCAATATTTTTGGGATGGAAAACTGTTCAGTCCCTGATGGGCGTTTGGTTTCCTTCCACAGCTTCTACCTCTTCCATCCTCTGTCCTATGGGATGGTAGGACCCATGGCCTCTGACCCTAGTAGCCCTATGGCAGGGCTCCGGTGGATGGACTCCTGGGAGTTCTAGAGCCAGCAAAGGGAGCCTGGGAACAGTGGCTGAGAAGCATGAGATCTGCTGCGTGTCAGGCTGATTCTGGTGCTTTGGAGACCTGTAACTGTAAAGTACCCTCTCTGGCGAACTCTGGGTATAGTAGCCCTGTTGCTTTGGCATTTGTTTGCACTGTCTGCATTGGAAGATGCAGAGGATGACCATGAGAAGGTCCTCTTAAAAAGACTTATGTTCTGAATCTTTAGGTTATATTCCTGGACAATTGGCTGCTTAAATCTCAGTTCTTTTGAGCAATATATATCAGTCAAACAACAGTGGCATTCCAGCAGTCAGACCAGTACAAGTTGGAGGCTGTGTGTATGCATGTTCACGTGTGTGTGTGTGTGTGTGTATGTCTTCCTTTTGGTAATCTAAGCATCATTGCAGTTTGAGAGCCAGATAGTGTCTGAGACATTAGGACTTTTATCATGATTAACAACCTTTCTTTTGGCAAGGTTTTTGAAAGCTTCATGTAAGTATCTGGAGACCTCCATTCTACCTTGCCCTGGCTGTCTGCGTTTTTTTGTTCTGACCCTGAATTTTTAGAATTTGACTGAAAGGGGTCTGCTTGAAATCGCCTGAGCCACTGTGCCTTGCCTGTCACCCAGGCCCTCTGCAGACACAGGAGATGGAGATTGCTTTGTGGTCACCTTTAATCATTTATAACGATCACCTAGCAGGCCTGCCCTCAGAGCCAGACTGTTCCAGCTCAGTGCATTGTAGCTTCTTTGCAGTTCTGTCTGAAACTGCTAAGGAAATTACAGTGGAAGTAGCAGGCAATTTATTTTCTGCCCCAGTATGCTGTGAAGACCGGGTTCTTGGGGGTGTACTAGAGACTGAAATGACAGCTTGAGAATTTTACAGACAACTGTCATTCGTTTTTTGATCCCAGCTATTCCAGTGCCAGTACCTGTGTTTTTGGGGGGAAGGCTTCATCTTAATGAATGTGGCATCTGCAAAACTGGCTGTCAGTGCCACAGTATTTGCGTGCTGCGTTCCAGCAAGTTCCCCCTCATAGATGGCTGACCATCAAAGTACTGTATTGAAGAAAATGTGAGGCTGGGCAAAAATTCTTTGTCTGCTAAGTGTCAAGAGCCATTGGATGTTGAATCCACCCCTTCCAAGAAAGTGGAATACTATTTATCAGGTGCCTTTCTGCTGTGTTAGGTGTATTTTTGTAAATGTTTATTTTATTCTATCTCCTACTCTTCACCCAACTTCAATTCCTTGTCACAGTTCAAGATTGCTACCTTTTAGCATCCAACATGAATGACACTTAGACGCCAGCTGTGTTCCTGTCTCAAGAAGTAATATTTGCAAAACTCTTTTGTGTATTTTTCAAGGAACTCAAGTCTTTTATTTCAGAGTTCTTGCTCTGCTTCTCAGCCTTGCATCAAAATTACAGGTACAGGGAGAGCAGCAGGTGAGTGTGTCCATCTTTAAACATGTCTCTCTTTTAAACAATTTTTAAACGTGTGCATTCATTTCTCTTACCAAACCTTGAATTCTAATGTATTTCCTACAACACAGAAGGGATGTGTTAGCAGAGTTGTTCTGTGTAGGGGACTGAGACTCCAGTCAGACTTGCTTTCATTCCTCTTTACTAGAGATCTGCAGCATTGTTCAGCAAGGCAGCTGCTTGCTATTGTCAGGCTCTGGCTTGGTGTTTCACATCTCTCTCCAGAAGTTGACTCCTATAGACATTAACTCAGATGGTATGGACCTATGCTTTTGATTCTAAAGGTTTTGAGTTAATCACCTGCTGGTAATACATGGTGGGAAGTCATTGTGCTAATTAGCTACTGGGTTTGATGATGCTTTTCCACTTGCTATTTCAGGAAGTGCTCCCACTTGCATGAGCCAGGGGTTCACAGAGGTGATACGCAGGCAAGAAGGATGAGGGAGAAGGCTGCAAAATTCCTGCTTGATCTGACAGCAGCTGTGAATTGTTAACTGTTGGCAACGTGGCAGGCAGACAGTGTAGTGCTGCCTTTGTAGCAATGCGATTCAGCATCTTCTGCTCTTGATGAGATTATCGGCTTAATACCTCGCTATCCTGAATATGAGCTTTCCCTAAGGTAGTCCTATTGCCATGGGGAGGATTTTCCAGAAGACCTAATGAAAGCCATGATTTAAAGTGTAGGGTTTTTCCCAGCACATACAATTGCACACTTGCCCTTAACACAGAAAGAATAACAAAGAAAACTAAGAAATCTGTGTTTTGGAATGACAGTTTCTAACACTCCTTATTCATCAAATTAAATCTGTGGGAAAGCAAAGATCGACTCGGTAACCTTGGTTACTTCATTTGTTATGAAGGGGTCAGCTTAGTAGGAGCTGCCTGTGGAAGATGAGCCAGTGTGTTCTTGGCCAGGGTCCCTC
The DNA here is from genome assembly GCA_008921705.1 of Burhinus oedicnemus. Lineage (NCBI taxonomy): Eukaryota > Metazoa > Chordata > Aves > Charadriiformes > Burhinidae > Burhinus > Burhinus oedicnemus. The sequence goes on from VFFE01005626.1 coordinate 8,915, forward strand.
TATTCTTTATTGCTAATGATCTTTTGGGTGCGGGTTGGCAGCTGAGTTTGTGGGTTGGCCAGCTGAAGGTAGCAAGTGTCTTTCTCCCTTCCCACCTTCCTGTGCACAAGCCCAGCTTCTGTTTCAATACAGACAAACATACATTTTTCTTTAGGACTGCCATTTCAGAAATCCTCTGAGAGCACTTGATTGGCGTTGAGACCAATCTCTTAGGCCTTGTGTGCTGGTAAAGGGATGGAGGCATATGGTGAAAAAAAAAAAAATACAGCTATTCCACAAGAGGGAGCAACCTCCAGCAGAATCTTTTTTTCTTCAAAATCTGGAGTTAAAAGTATTAAAAGGTCACATTTGAAGACTAGAGGGCAGACGTTTCCTCTGCACCCTCTGGACTCCAAGGCTTGGGTTTTCAAGTAAGTATAAATTGATGTCACTGTTTTCTTTCAAAAGAAAAATACTGAAAAATTATTTTAGTTAGAATTTTACCTTCAATATCTGCTTCTCAAAACAAAACCTGTCAGGCTTTAGCTGGAGCATAACGGTAACCAGTATTTTGTGAGGTCAATGAAATACAATAACTGGGATTCTTTTACTGACTGACTTAAAATGTCTGAGTGATGCAGATGTGAGGCAATGGGTGCAGGACACTCTTTGCTTTCTGAATGGAGTTCAGGCTGCTTCAGTTCAGTTTTCCCATTTGTGCTTGTGGAATGAGTTCAGGTTAGTTTTGAGAACTGCTTATTAGTCCTCTTCCCCAGTCATGTGGAAAATAGCTAATGGTGCTTTCTGAGGCCAGAAGATGCTGTTCTCTGGAGCAGCTGCTGTCTTTGAACTTTGCTAGACAGAGCTCCTTTTATCACTGGCAAAGTATTTCATCAAACTGTATCTGTGGATTCAAATTACAAAAAACTGCAGGCTGCCACGTTCCCTGCTTCAAATTCTTTTTTATATGTAAACTCTGTTTTCACCTCCTCAGTCTTTGGAGGGTAGATAGAAGGCCTCTAGGCTCATCTAGCTTCATCCTAGACACTCCATCCATTTTAAAAGGTTTCTGTTAACAGTCACTTCAGGACACCAGTGCACACACACCTGTTCCAACAGCAGGGACTGGCCCATTTCCAGGAACTGGACTACTCATGCTAAGAGACATGGATATGACTGTGAGGAGGATTTGAATGGAGATTCCTGTGCCAAGGTTGCCCGTCGTCCAGGTGGAGGGCTTTTGTGTCATGTGCTGCTTACCAGCATTGTTCACAGGCCTGTGGGTAGGACAGCCACCACCATTGTCTCAACTGCAGAGAGCTTTCTTTTTGCATCTTGATTGGAAGGGCTTATTGATGCACAAAGGGCGTTGACAGGATCTGTCTTTTTATATCTCCGTCCTTCCTTCTGCTTCTTCATGTATGCGCAAAGTACAAGATATGTCTTTGCTTTTCCTCCAGTTTTTAGGCTGTGCATCCATTTCTTATGGGTGCCTGAACAAGGGGTAGGACAGGACACCTCATAGTATTCTGAGTGGATGAATACCTGCCACATGCACTGAGAGCAAAAACAGAACCTTGTTATGGAAAGGTAAACAAATGTGTTATTTGATAATTCCCTCCTTTATCCCTCTGAGAATCGTTTTCAAGGGACTTGAGAGTGAACCAGCTGTTGACATGAAAGCACAGGCATTTACCTGAAATTCTTCATTGCCGTGCTTAGCGGCTTCCCTTCCAGAGGCCGTGCCTGTGCGACTCACCTTCTGGGTTGGCACTCTGCGCACAAGTACCATTATAACACTGTTTCCTCCTCTCAGGATCCTGCTGGCAATGTGAAAATCTCCTTAGCGGTGCCCTGTGCCTCTGCCAGCTGGCAAATATAGGAAAGATTTATTTTTTTATTTTTTTTTGTCCCCTTTACAGCAAGTGACCCCACACATTGGCAGGTGTGTGTCCTGAAAGCAAAAATGCGTGGACTGTTAGAACATCACAAGGCTCTTTCCTGCTGGGAAAGGAAGGCTGAGGATAAGAACACCACCTCCATAGCACACTTGCGCTCCTCAGGGGGGCTGTACGCTGCAAGCAGTCAGGTCTGAAAATTGTCTCTGTCTTCTTTAAAGTATGGAGACCTTCATTGCATGGTTGGTTGTGAGTTGCTTTACTTTTTAAACTCCATTACGCTCTGTACTTGAATGTCAAGGGCTATGACTGTCACAAATAATATCTGAGGTAGGGGACATACTAGCGCAGAAACCACTCCAGCTGAATTTGTAATTTGTCCTAAAACTTTGCTAAGTGAGTTCATGGTGTTTTACAAGAGGCACTGTTTAGAGCCATCCTTGGAGATCTTGCCCCTGACTGAGCAAGAGTTTGGAGCAGCAGTGAGAGGGGTTCTTTTGTAATTCTGTCCTATATTCTAAACCTTTCTTATTAATGCTGTGTGTGTGTATGCATCTGTCCATGAACTGAATGTCTTTAAGGTGTAATTACTGCACCATGCAGTGTGGATGGGAGAATGTTCCCTTGAGCTATAAATGTATTTTGTATAGGAGATCATGGAAAATGAGGTAGAATTTGGAATTTAATTTTGTAATAAATACCTCTTCTTTCAAACATTCTCTTTGTGTCTAGATCTTGGTGTTGGGTTTTTTTCTCCTCTCTCATATGCACAGTTGAAGTAACAACATGAACTTTAAATGGACCCATTGGAGAGTTTGATCTAGGACAACAGTGATCTACATCAGCTTTTAGCGCACAAATGTTGCTGGACTGCGATTCTAGGAGGTCAGGTTTTACTGCGGTCCAAGCAATGTGCTGATAAGCACAGTGGGAAGTGAAACTGGTACATTTGGATGAGAATAAAGTACTGTCTGAAGCAGACTTATTTCTCCATGTTAAAGATGTGTTAAATTGTAAATATGTATAATGTCAGGTGTAATAGGTATATTCATCAAGCTTCTGGTAGGTTGCCTGTGAACATTTCATTTGACAGATCAAGCACTTTATTCAGGAACCCAACATTTTTCTGTAAGTCATTCTTATGTTGAGTGTGTAGTGTCCATAACATCAGACTGATGCACAATTTTGTACAAATGAGGCCCGTGCTGTGAACTAAAAGCAAGTGTCTAATAAAACTGGAATGCTGTAAATCAGAATCTGGCTCTACGCCAAGCTGTAGTGACAGGGCAGCGTATACTTTTCAGTAGTGTAACAAACGGTTGCCATCCTTGGGGTAGAACTAGATGGAAAAAAACAAAATACAGCTTTCTTATTTGGGGCTACACATTGATGCCCAGATCAGAGCCAACCAGTCTGTTTAGACATGTTCCAAGGGCTGCTGAAGTAAAGCCAGGACAGCTAGAAACTGGGCTATGGCCTGCGCAGGGTGATACAATAGGCTAATAGATGGTTACTGAAAAGCCTGTTGATGTCTTGTATTGCTTCAGAAAGTGCAAGTTGGTCTTTGGATATTGTCTGATCAGGGCTATTGTTCTGGAAAGAAGGACTGCTGATACAGAAGCTGTGCTAGAGTGCAGGGAGATGACTAAGGAAAAGGCATGAAGTACTGTTCAGAAAATGCTGATAATACCTGAAATAACTTTACTTCTCACTGCCCTCTAAAGGAAGACGGCTTCTTTCTGCAGGTAAGTGATCTCACATGGGTGGACACTGGTGACTGATTCCGTTCTGCATTTGTTCTGAACCTGCCAGGTTTCTATGCTTCTAAATTCCAGCCATTGTCCCATTACATGTTCCTCAACAAGAATGAGGCTTTTTATAACCTAGTGTTTTAATACAGAGTTTATGCTGTGTCTTCAAGCTGCTGCTTAATCTTCTTTTTGCTAACCAAATAGAAACTTTCAATACAAGTTGCTTTCTCTTGCCCTCAAATCTCCTGGGCCTCTTTTCTCATTTTCTTCGGTTCACCTGTATGGTTTCCCAAACTATACACTGTCTTCCAACATCAGTCTCCCCAATTCCATATGCTGAAATAAATCTTCATTGCTCCTACCACTGCTTCCTGGTTTACATCCAAGGATTGTGGCTGTCATACACTTTGGAGTTGTTTTCTAGTACACCATCTCTAACTCTGTAGCTCTGGCCCATGTAATGCATGCTCTGGAAGTAGAAAGGTTGTGCTTTGTCTGAATGGGCATAGTCTACCAAGTGTTATTATTGCTGTGAATTGCTTTTTCCATATTTACCATTCTTGCAGTCATTGTTTTATCTCCAGATTTCACCCAAAGCTAGTCATCCTGCGGTCTTGCAGCTGACATCCTTGCAGCTGACAAAAAGTAGTTTTCAGGTTTCATTCATCTGACCTTTTTTTTTCACTATGTATTTTAGGATGAGATAGTTGTGAAGTACCTGGTTTTCTCCATTGACCAGAAGGGGAGTTTAGGTTACTTGCCCATATGAAGCCATCTGTGTTGGGTTAGCTGAGTCCCACCCTGGCAGTGTGCTGATCCCTTGGAATGCTTTAGGGACCATCACTATTTGGTTACAAGGTGCAGAGGGAAGCTTCTCTAGCTGAGAAGCAGGTAGGAGTTGGTTGAGATGAGAATGTGAACGTGCATAAGATGGCACATCTTTCTTTAAGATTTCCGAACTGTGTGAGAACAGCCAAATAAAGCCAGTGCAGTTGAAGAACGTGAATTTAAACGGTTTGATAACTTCCAGGCAAAATCTCATTGAAAGAAAGTCTGAGAAGAGATTTAAGTAAAGGAGACAAAGAGCACAAGCACCAACGATCCCAGTGCAAAGCAAGGCCAGGAAGAACCGAAGAAGCCAAAGATGAGAAGCTGAGTAACAAGTTCTTAATTCACTTCAAATACAAGAGAAAAGTATCCAGAAAGTGAGAACTCATATTACTAAGGGCTGCTATGAAAGAGTCATGCAGAGGGGGGAAAGTAAAAAGGCTGCTTCACAAAATGAAGACATAATGAGGAATATCAAAGTTAATGAAAAACTGTCAGGATGTAGGTAATAAGAGATGGATCAAGAATTAGACCACTACTTGGCAGAGAAGGAAGGGCATGAACTGATGGATCACCCTGAGATGTTGTACACCCGTCTTCAAACACTTTTATAATAAACTCCCTACTGGGTTTTTCATTATTTTCTCTTTGCTGGTTTTTATCCAGCTAGTTAGTTTCTTCCTTACTTAATCATCCTGTTTGGCCTTTTTGAGTATTGCCACATTTCATACTCCATATGTCTGCTGAAATTTCTTTGTTTCAAGTGTTATTAAAAAAAAATAAAATTAACAATAAATGGGCTGGCGATACCCTCGGGCAGCTCTTGTAGGACTCGTGGGTGTGAGCTATCTGTGCCTGCTGATTTTAAGCCTTTATTGCTAACAGTTGCTGTTTAACATCCTATTTAGTTACTAATGGATTGGAAAGTGCTTTATGATGTGGCATAAGTACGTAATTCTCAAGACAGAGCCACAATGTTTATTCAACGCTTAGGCATTTTTGACTCTGGAGTTTGCAGGTGCAAAACTTCTCACTGAACTAGAGAATATTTTTGACAGGGCTTCAAAACGGGAATGACTTAGGTGAGGAGGGGAAGACCTCAAGCAGAAAAGGAATCCAACACATAGAAGTTTGCTTTGAGAGCAGATGGCTGAATGCAAAGCTGAAAGGTGGTGATGCTAGCACAGCCTTGTCATCAAGGAATGGACACAATTAAGTGCAAAATCTTTTTTTTTTTTTTCCTTTTTCTTTTAATATATTGCAGCCAAAACAGTGTTCTCAGAGACAACTGCTGTAGGTCAAAATGATTGTAGGAGATGCCCTGGTCAACAGTATCAATTCAAGTTGCAAGAAGGAGGGAAAGAACAGATGGAGTTGAGATCAGAGAGAAAACAATCAGTGAACACTTCAGAGATCGGCACCAGCAGCACTTCTGAAACAAGACAAATCCAGTGGGGAAACTACGGAGGAGGCTCCACAGGGAGTAAAGCTTCCTTTCACCAAACTTTTGCCATGAAGGATGATCCAGTCCGGAAGTACAAGGACAGTTGGAGAAAGATCTAAGCCTGTGTGCACTGCCCCTAAATAGGACAGAAGCCAGGTAACTGTGCTAACAAAGTGCTTGCCATGTCAGATAGAGCACCATGTTTGAGCTAATGAGGCTGGAGAGCTTTGGGACCATGGCTGCTTGCATCCTACCAGCTGGGAGTGTGCACACCTCTGTAGTTCTGTGTTATGATCGAATTCAACTTTTGGTCAAGACTGAGGTGGTAGGTAGGCTTTTTGAACTCACTTTGGTAGAGTGACTTAGAAAAGGCAGAGGTTGCTTCTTGGAAGATCACAGCCTGGTGGTGGGGGTAGCAGCTGGTGGATTATCACTGTGCTAGAGAGCACAAGGTGAATAACAACCAAGATAAGGTCTGAGCCAGACGTGGTCCAACAGCCTCATAAGTCAAAAATACTCAAGCTAGCAGCTCTCTGGGCGGTCCCCTTTGGCTTCTCTCCCTGCTTCATGCCCTGTCAGCCTCGAATTGTTTTCACCTGCCTGTACAAACTTTCCGCAGCTGGCCCTGGGAGATCCAGGGTGAGCCTGGGGATGTCTAGTAGCAAATGGGAGTCAAAAGATGTGTTTTCATTTTATTCTGCTGTTGAATCTTCTCCCATGCATCGTTCCTCTTCCCTCTGCCTATCCCCCTCCCCTTAGCCCAAATCTTCAAGGTCAGTCATGCTGCCTTGCTCTCCCCGCAGGCACAGCGGCAGCCAGCGAGCTCTGCAGCTGTTGCCTTCATAGTTTTATGGGCAAGATTATTCCCTCCTGCATCTCTCTTGCTTCGTGTTACGCAACTGCATTCTGTGATTTGCTTTGCTACTGAGCTGTGCTTTGCCGTGGCCTGAGGGGGTAGCTTGAGAAGACTGCTGGGAACTTGCATGACTTCTGCTCCCGCCTGAGGATGGGGATGGGAGTCTGGGGAAAAGACAAGGTGTCGTGGTCTGTGGTTTTGAGACTGGGGGGCAAGGGGAAAGCAATGGGACTAGCCAAGCCCAGGAGTCCATCTCCGAGGTGAGCGGGGAGCCTGAAGCAGCTAGGTCAGAGCAGCATTATTCATGAGGATTCAAAGATGTAGAATTGGAAATGAGCAAGAGTCCAAAGGGGGTTTGGGTTTGTTGGTACAGCAGCTGGGATGAAAACTGACAGTGGCACAGCAGCACATGTAAAATGCCATCCCTGGACCAGGCCGATGTGGTTTTCCTTTGGGAGGGAGGTTTGTTTTCCAAGCGCCCTGAACCCTGAGTGCAGGGCTGGGGACAGGCATTTGCAAGCTTATTCCCAGTTCTGTCACACCATCTTATGAGCTTGGGCAAGTTTCTTTCTTTGTGGGTAAACTGAGGCACTGAACAAGTAAAGCCAACACTTGGCAAGGGGCGTTTTGAGTGTTGGTACTGTAATTTGAAGGGGCTGTAGATTACAATAGTGAAACCGACTAGAAAATAAAAACATTATATAAATTTGTCTTCTTATGAAGTACAAAAAAGCTTTATGGTTTTCTTCGTGGGTCAGTGAGGTTCTCCAGAAATCTGCCTCCCTAGTCTTCAAGTGGCCGAAAGATGATTTTGGAGAATTCTGTGCTGCTGACCTGGTTGTTCTTCACTCATGACAGCTCCAGGAACAGTCTTGTAGAAATCCACAAACATCTTGGAAAAGAGCTGAGCTGCCAGGCTAGGTACAGGGAGCCAAGGGAGCTGGGAACTATCGCAGGAAACCCTCAAACCATGGAAATGTTTGCAGTGCTTAGCCTCTTGATGCATCCTGGGGCTTCCTCGTGATTGAAGGCTCACAAAACACTTGAACAAGAAGGGAGGTTTTCTTGTTTGTTTTCCCTTGTACCTTAAATCCTCTCTGGACTCCACTTGTGCTGTCAGCATCTCAGTGCCCTGGCAGCAGGAGGAACTCCTCTGACAGCCATGTCGCTGCAAGGGAGAAGCTGCTTTGCACGCAGGGAAGAGCACCGTGTCTCCCGAGGCCTTGCTCTTTTAAGTCACGTGAACAACGGTTCAGATGTTTCTTACCCCTGAGCTCTTGCTGTCTCCCACCTCAAGTCCCTCCTTACAGCTCCCTCCTCCTGTGCTGAAAGATCTGTGCTGCACAGGGAAAGAACTACTGGTTTTATTAAGGGAGAGAGCATGTACCAGTGCCAGAGGGCAGCAAAGGGATGGATTGACTGTTCAGAGGGGCAGGGAAGGTGAGGAAACTGCTCCTGAATGTGCCCATACCCTGCCCGGAAGAAGCTGGTGCTGGAGGGCAGGGAAGGAATTGACTCTCTTTGGTTCTTAGACTCTGCTGAGTGTCATACCAGCATAGGCTTTGGGTGCCAACAGGTGGGCAATGGTAGGGCCAGCCCATTGTCCCTTTCATCAGCTGGGGCACACGTGTTCCACAGAAGGAGAAGACACGTCACATTCAGCAGTCTCCTTGCTGCTGTTATGTCTGGTCTGTTCTGACACTTGTGCCTTGTCTGCGAGCGCTCAGCATGCAGCCACCATCTGCAGCCTGGAGGGAAGGTGCCGGGGGGAAGACTTTGGACAAGAGCCACCATTTTTCCTTGCCATCGTGGCTTCACTGCTATTGTCTGAGATACCACTGCCACCAGGAACAACGGCTGAACCTGCATTTCATTGGGTTGTGATAGCTAGTATGGTGCCTCTGTGGACCCAAGGAAAGGTGTCCCGTACCCCAAGTAAGCTTTAGGAGCTGATCACTCTTGACTACAACTTGCTTTTGTGGTGCTTCTCTTCTTCCTCTATCAGCCAGCTCTGAATATATTCAAAATGTTGCTTGGCAAATATTCCATCTCGGTTGCTGCTCTGGCTGCATATACGTGCTTCAACTCTGCTCCTCAGTATCCTGTGGTCTAGGGAGGACTCTCCGCTCTCCTTCCCAGCGCCCTGGCAGTACAGCAGTGCCCGCCTGTTCTGCTCCCCCTTCTTGTTAGCAGGGTCAGGCTAAACTGTCCAGCCAGGCTCTGGTGAAGCTCCATGTCTGTGTGGTTGTGACAACAGGCTGAAATGTCAGAGTAGCTTGTGCAGATGCATATAGGATGACACTTCATGCTCTTTACTGGTGTGCTTGATCAGCTGCAAGATAGCTAAAGGTTAATGTTTGCATTGGCACTGCCCGGGCTTGTGTTTGCTGCCCTGCTCGGGTTAACCCAGTGTTTCCTGCTGCTCTGTTAGCTGCTCTTTCAGACTTCTTGCAGCTTCCGCAGTTATCGTCGCACTGATTTATCATCAGTTCCCAATGTGAATGTTTCCTTTGCAACTATACAGCTATGATGCTGTTTTTAGTGGGAGCTTGTTGTGGACCAGAAGATGGTGGCCCACAGCAGGAAGCACCGCAGGCTGGCAGGTTGCATGTTCCGACCCTTCCAGCCATGAGATGGCCCTGCTGCTCATGACTTTTCTTTATTATCGAATGCTTCATATTTATCCTCTGTTCTCTAAGAATATAGATGTGTAGAGATCATATGCTTTTTGGGCTTTTCTTAGTTATGAAAGCTAATACGCTGTATTTTTAACAGAAGCCATAATTTAACAGAAACCGTAATTTAACAGAAACCGTTTGCATCTTTCCAGGACCTGGGACCTTTGACATTAAGTCTTTTCTAGCAGCTGCATTCAAAACAGGGCAAACCTGGAACATCATTTGTTTTCTGGCTCAGTAGCCAGAGATCTGAAGCATTTGTGAGACTCCCTGGTCGCATCTGACAGTTCAATTTCTTTGTGACTTTGCTGGACTCTTCAAGAGGACAGGGTTCTCCAGCTTTGCTAATGTATGTGGAGCTTTTCCTATACAGCATCTTGTCTGGTCCGTGCTGAGAATGTGAGGTCTCAAAAGCCTGAGAAAACAGATAATTTATTCTGGTACTTTTAGTCATGTCTCGGGTGGCTTCCTACTGTCACTGCAGTCAGCGCTGTCCCTCCAGCTCTTCAGGAGACAAGCTGGGGCTAGGGCTGAGGATGTAGCATTATGCCTTTGAACGTGTCTTCTTCCAGGGGTTATTTTCAGCGCTCCAGTGAGAAGAGCCTCCTTTCTGCTGACACTGAGTCAGTGTGCTTCTGGGTTGGGTCAGAGGCTGGTGTCTTCTCTCCTGATTGCAAGAAATAATTCTGATGTATAGAACCAAAACTTGTAATAGGATCAGCACAATTGTTATTTCAGAGCGGACTGTGATGGTTTCAGTAATATTTGTGCTTTCGTGTTGCTCACATCCTTCTGAAAACCTTTACTTGCATGACTGCTCTGGCTTTCCTGGCTTCTGTTGTGCTGCTTGAGACCTCGCTTGCCCCTTCTCTGTTTGTTTCCTCCACACTGCCTAAATCCTGGGGCTAAATTAAAAGCAGTGTTTCCCTTTGTTTGAACAATAAAGAGAAGCTGGGTGTCCTGAACATGTTTGGTAAAGATGACATGTCTTCTGAGCTGTTATTAACAACTTTGCCTGGTTCAGCTGGCTTAATTAGCCTTAAATTAAACATGTATCTTGCAGCGTCTAGACTGCATCTGCCCACGGAGATAGCGGGTGGCTGCGGGGCATCCTGAGTCTCAGTGCAAGTGGCCGAGAGCAAGAGGATGCCCTGGTGCCGGAGCATCGCTGAGGACCTCCACAGCAAAGTTAGGCTCAGAGGGAGCTCTGCTGAGCGGCGAGCGAACACGGCTGGGTCCCGGTGGTCCCAGGGCTGTGCCGTGCTGCTTCACTCGTAAAATCGGGCCGATCGGAAAATGTCAACCATGAATGAGCTGAACTTTCTACTCTGCCTTGCGGCTGCGAGTCCTGCGGGAAGGGGGTTGGGGAGCTGGAGATTTTAATTTTTACTTTTTTTATTATTTTTTTTTTCTTCCTTCCTTTCCCTGAGTGGGAAATACAAAGTGATCTCTTCCTTCCCCGTGAGGCGGTCGGGGAAGCCGCGGGTGGAGGAGAGGGGCACCGGGGAGCTGCGCCGCCGGCCGCCCGCCGCGGGCAGGGGCAGGGGCAGGGGGCGGAGCGCGGATGCCGGGCGCGGGGGCGGGACCCCCAGGTGAGCGCGGCGCCGCCCGCCCCCTCCCCCGGCGGAGAGAGGGGCGGGCGGCTGCCGCTCGGCGGCCCCTCCGCCCGCGGAGCGAGCGGTGCCAGCGCCTCGCCTCGGGCGGCGAGGGGCAGGTTCCCCCCGCCCCCGCCATGGAGAGCGGGATGCTGCTGTCTGGCAGGCAGCGAGCGCTGATCCGGGAGAGCTGGCAGCGGGTGAGCGGCAGCCCCGTGCAGCACGGCCTCGTCCTCTTCACCAGGTGAGCGGGGCGGCAGGGACGGCATGCGGCCACCGGCACCGCCCGCCCGCCCGGACCGACCCGGGGGGGATGGACGGGCGCCGCTTCCTAGAGAGAAACGCTTCCTTTCGCTTGGCGATGGCTCCCGGCCGGCTCCCTTACCGGGAGGCTGGCGGGCCGGAGGGAGCGGCGCGGGGCTGAAGCCCCTCCGCCGCGAAGCCGCGGCTGCCGTGGGGCAGCGGCGCGGGGAAGGCCGCCCGCTCCGTGCCGCTTCCCGACCTTTCCCACCCTCCGCGAGTGAGAACTTTGTTAGGCGGAGATGGAGGGCGAGGGAGAGAGGCAGCGGGCAGGTTTTGTGCGTTGCTGCCCACTGATGCCACCGCCTTGTCACCGTTACTTCTGCTGTTTGAAGAGCTGCGTGTCCGCCCAGCTCTGGGGAGTGTGTGGAGGGGACCTCCTGACTGTCCCTGACACGGCACTCCGCAGCCCCAGGCAAAGACCTGGCCGCTGGGGAGGGATGCGGTCTCAGGGCAGAGGAAATGGTGTGCCGGGGGGAAACGGCTGAAACCCAACTCCTTCCTCTTCTAAGCAGATTAATGTCTCGATTACGGGAAAAGAAAAAGGGAAAAATCTATGAAAAGTCGTTTAAAAAGGATGGTTGGAGAATTGATGACCAGCTTCCGGAGCAGGTGGGAGCCAAACCTGGCAGAGCAGGGCTGCGAGCAGTGATAGCAACATTTGGGAGTTTTAGCGGAGAGGAGAGGGACGCAGTAGTTTAATGTGCAGGACGGGGAGAAGAGAGACTGTCTTGCCTGAGTTCCCTGTGACCTCCATGCACAGCATCAGCCTGTTAGATCTCCCTGGGTGGCTGCTACTGAGACCCATATGTGCCTGGCATACACTGGGGGGAAAAAATAGGAGCTGGTGATGGTGTGGGAGAATGGGGCGTTAGCTGAGTTTGTACATGCCCCCTCCTTGTTCAAGCAGGGAAGCAGGCTGCTAGAGCTTGCAGGCCTTCCCTGGATTTGGAAGCTTTGGGGCTCAAGGGGATCATGAAGTGGGAATGGGAAGAGTTGAGACAATGACCAAGACTTTGGGGAGAAGGGCCAGGCTGGGAGGAGCTCCAGTGAGCTGGGACTGGTCCTCAGGTGCCATAAACACGTATCTGAGAGCTGGGGCTGTGGGCTAGGGAAACAGAGACTTTTTGACTGTAAGTAACCTGGATTGCCCCGAACTAAGACTTTTCAGAACTTCTGGGTCCTTTATAGGTGGGGAGGGATCAGTAGGTGGAAAGGAAGGCGGGGGGGGGGGGGCTGCAGCTGTGCTGATGATGGGGTTCTAAATAAAGCTGAGGAAGTGAGAAGAGCGGGGTTTCTCTCTTGCTGTTGCAGGTTGTTTGACTTGGACCCTGATCTGTTGCCCCTGTTCCAGTACAATTGCAAGCAGTTTGCCAGCCCTCAGGAGTGCCTCTCTGCCCCCGAGTTCCTGGATCACATCAGGAAGGTGAGAGAGGGGCCATGGCATGTTCAGAGTGCAGCCTCTATGGAGGAGGAAGCTCTTAGGCAATGTCTTGGGTCTGTGGGTTGTCTGACTGGGGACTGCATGGGAAGTCTCCTGAGGTGGTAAATGCAGGGGTTACTCATGCTACCAGAAGGTGCTATTGCCAGGACAAAGTGCCCTACAACAGTGGGGAGGGGATGAGGATGCGGGTTGCGGTGGGTAAGAAGCACCATGTTGATTTCCACGCCCTCATCTGAGACTGGATTGCCTCTTGTGAAAGTTGGAAGCCCCCTTCTTCTACTGTGGAAGTGCCTCAGTCAACTCTCTTCTGTCCAGACAAGCACTGAAGCCCTCTGCTTGGCCACCTGCTGACCAGGGAGTGGCACAGAGATGGGCGGTGGGCCAGGCTCCTGTGGACCCACCAGTGTGGATGAGGCTGTTGGTGTGGCTCCAGAGCCAGAAGGCCCACAGCATCTCTTGGATAACCTCTGTGGGAGTGCTGTGCTATGCATTTGCCTCCCCCCAAAACGGGGAGAGGAGCAATGCTGATGTCGTCTGGAGGAGTTCATGCATGGACGGAATTACACTCGGTGCAGCAGAGACCCTTTGCTGAGTCCTGAAGAACAGCCATGCCAGGGCAGAGCACAGCCTTGGCTTGCAGATGTCTTCATAAACTGTCTGGCTCCATCTTTAACCTAGTTTGGTGCCTCATTTGCCTTTCTTCATTCCTTGTAAGAGGCTGTTTCAGGACTGCACTCCTCTGATGGCTGCAAGCTTTTTGTTATTTTCCAGCCTCTGTTTATTGGCCAGGTTAAGTCCATTTTTACTTCTGCTATTATTGCCTTAAGCTGAAATAGCTCTTTGCTCTTGTTGGACATAATTTCCCTGTTGAAATTATAGAGCACAATTCTACCACCTCTTGGCTTTGCCAAGCTAACCATGTCCTGGCTTTAATCTCTTCTTCTAATTTGGTGTGTCTGTTCCCTTCATCCCTCATTAACCCTTCTCTGTCCTGTTTCCATTTGACTCTTTGTGCTCCTGGGAGACCATGATGGTACGTGCTTTACCAGACCAGGTCTCTTGGCTGTACTATCCACCCCATCTCCTCAAAATACCTTGGCTGATCTTAGAATTGGAGTTGCCTTACTCACAATTGCACCATCTCAGCAACTTCTACTTGGAAACTCTAGTCCTGGCAACTTCTAGGACTCCCCTGCAGTTGTCCTAGGATCCTAAGAGCTGTAATGACTGCATCAGGGTTAGATCTTAGCCCGTAACTGCTTTGCTATAGGGCTGTTTACCCCCCTCTGGGACAGCAGTGCTGCTTGCTGTGCACCTCTGGCACATCCATGGAGGGATGTGGTGTGTGCTGCTGCCAGCATGCCTCACTGATGTGACACACAGATTGCAGTAGAGCAAAGGAAAGCTCAGACGGCATCTGCTAGGCTGGGAGGTGGTCAGGCTGAGCAGGGTGAAGTAGACGGGCCAAGTTCTTTGTTCCTCTGAAAGGGCAGCAGAGCCTTGCTGTTAATGTCATTCTGCCTCTGCGCTCCTGCAGGTGATGCTGGTGATCGATGCTGCTGTGAGCCACCTGGAGAACTTGTCCTGCCTGGAAGAGTATCTCTGCAATCTCGGCAAGAAGCACCAGGCAGTCGGTGTGAAGGTCGAGTCTTTCTCGGTGAGGCATCCTCTCTTGTCCCGCTGCGGCTGTGTTTGTGCAGCCCAGCCTGCAGCCCTCGGCTGTCCCCATCCCTCTGTGCCCACCTGCTGGGTTCAGCTGGCTGGAGAGAAAGCTGGTGGCTCCGGGCAGCCGCTGAGCTGCTAATACCTGTGTAGTGATGTTGGCTTGATCTGGGAAACACTTGAGCTCCCCTCATTTTCCGCCCTCTCCCCACAAGCCCAGGGAAAAAGGACAGAGGTGAGCAAGGCATTTCCCCTGTTTGAAAAGGACCACGGCTTGGGGCACTGCAGTCTCTCCTGTGACACAGGGCTGCAGGCTCAGCCTTTGCCCTGGGCCCTGGATCTCTGCATCAAATGCTCTGGGCAGACCTCACCGCACACGTCTCTCTGTGTCTGCACTGGGATGGGGTTGCTGCACCTCAGCCACTGCTTCCTACATGACAGTAAGACAGGAGCATCCTCCATATTAAACCCTTACTTACCCCTCTCCTGCCATCAAGCATGGACAGAAATGCTGGATAACACAGTGGAGAAGGGCAGGTTGAAGGAAAGGTTCCTAACCAATGCATGGCTCCCTCCTGATACCACTAGCTTTGACCCTCTTCAGAGGGAGCAGAGACCCCTTTGCTTGGGGTAGTCATCCCCACCAGCTCTGCGCTCAGTGTGTACCCACACCTGGATGCATCCGTTCCTGGATGGGGTTGCTCGCAGCTCCACGAGGAGCAGTGCCCTGTGGAGAGGCCTGAGAGGCGGCGAGACAGGCCCTGAGCATCCAACCTGGGGTCTGAGCCACTCTCCTGGCCTCAGGGCACTGCTCAGCTCTGCTGATCTGCTGCTATGCCAGGGGACGGATCCGGCTACCCACATCTGGGAACTATGGAGGATGGATGTGTACCTCACCCCTGGTGTTGCACACGTGGTGTCAGCCCTTGCTCCCTGCCTGCACTCCCCACTCACCCAGGGAGTGGGCTGTGGGATGAGGGCCAGCATAGGGCAGGGGAAGGGGATGGCATGGACTGGCGCTGGGCCCCCTCTGAGCAGCCAGGGATGGAGTGGCCTGGCCCTGCTGGTGGAGGAGGAGCAGCTGCCCTGCAATGGGAGAAGTCCAAAACAGCAGCGAAGCGAGAGAAGGGGCTGCATGTTGTCCCCCAGTGCTGAGCTTGACACCTCCCTGTTTGCTTTGCAGACTGTCGGTGAGTCCTTGCTGTACATGCTGGAGAAATGCCTTGGCACTGCCTTCAGCCCAGATGTGCAGGAGGCTTGGAGCAGACTCTACGGTGCTGTGGTGAAAGCCATGCAACGTGGCTGGGAGACCCTCCCGGAAGGGGACTAGATCCTGCCAGCCATCCCCATCCCTGACCATGCGTCAGTCCTGGGCAGGGGGAATGCTCACGCCGTGCTCTCTGCCTCTCTCCACCTCTGTCTTTCTCTGTGCACCAGCCCATCGCTGTCTTCTCCAGTCATGCGTGCTTCGGGGCTCTCCCAGTGATTCTGCCTTGCTTCGACACGACCACATCTCTGCCTTTGCTAAGGGCTGGCAGGGTACATCTCTGCAGCAAAGCCTTGGAGTGCCACAGAACAGGTGTGCCGCCTTGCCCCAAGTTCCTTTGGGCTAGCTGGAGTACCGACACCCATGTACCTACTCTGGTTTTTAGCTGGCTCGTCTTCCCTCCTCTTGCTACCCTCCCTAGTTAGATGACAGCTCGTGTAGGCCTCTGGGCTTGTTTGCCTGAGATCCTGTTTACTGTGCTCAAGACCTGCCAGGTCTGGCGCTGCTTGGTCCTCCTGCGCTGCTGTGCCTGGTTCAGCTGTGGCAGTGGTGGATTTGGCTCCCTCCAGGGGCAGGGGCAGCAGAGGTGGGAGCTGGCTGTGTCGTGTCATGCGGCCGTCCTCCCCAAGTCTTCGGGGAGCTCTTTCCCCCCATCGCTTCACCAACACGTCACTACTGGAGGGTTAATCCTGCTGCTCTCTTATGCCTTGCCTCTTCCCTGGATGGGATGCGTGGCTTTTCCTTGTGTCAGGTTGGCCACAACTCAGTGTGTTTCCTAGGGATGCTTTAAGCAGTGGGTTCACATTAATCCTGAGGTGAGGCTGCTTTTAGCAGGTCTGGGCTGCCAGCTGAAAGGCTTTGTGTTGGTTTGGCTGGTTGATTTAACCACAGAGCCAGCTGAAATGCAGCAGCAGTGGTGGCTCTTTACTGCTTTGTGTTAAGGAGAATAAAGTAAATACAAGGAAAAGATGTCTTAAAATAAAAATGAAGGTTGCAATCATGTCATGGCAACAGCTTCCAGAAATCGTTCTGGCTCTTGTCCAGAGGAAGCATAGCTGGAATTTCTCTGCTGATGCTGTCAGGACCTGGAGCGCTTCCCAGCTGCACACAGTGCCCATCTGCAGAGCTCCTCACCCTTTAGTAATCCCTCCCAGCCATACTTGAGATACAGCCTCTTCGGAGCAGAGTGAGGTGCGTGCAGCAGTGCTGTGTCAGGACAGGAGTGAGAAGACAGCATCTGCTGGAAGAAATCCCAGGAAATGGCTGAGTTCTGGGGGGGAATGAACTTCAGCACTTTGAAGAAGAGTTCATCTTTATGGGGCAGTCACTGTGGGACAGGCAGAACCACATTTCCAGCCATCACTAGCCCCAGGGCAAGGACAAGGAACAAGTTTTCAGTTACAGGCAGCTCCCTTTTTTGCTGCTCCTTCAGGGCAGCAGGAGCCTGGTGTTGAGGGCTAACGTGGTCCTGTTCTAGAGATGTATTCCTCCCATACTCAGATGTCCTCCACTCTGGGGCAAGAGAGGACTGCCCACTCCTTGCAGCTGCAGTCTCTCAGCTCCATGCCATGGAGGGGATGATGGGATGCTCTGTGAGATGGGGCTCTGCTTCCCTGCCACCAGGCCTGGTGGTGGCCATAGGCTTCCAGCAAGCAAGGAGCCCTCCAGCTGTGTTTGGAAGGGGAGTTGAGAGGTGTTGTGGAACAGGCAGTGAACATCCCCATGTAGGATGCTTGCTGTCCTCCCCGTGGTACCAGGCTCCACTCCTGCAGTATGACAGCGTGGTGTTGTGCATCCTGGCCCAGGGCTCTCTCCATCAGCTGGATCAGGTGAGGTCCTCCCCATTCTCATGCCAGGCAGTGAGGGATGGAGGAGCTGGGGCAGGGGAGAGGCACTAGCTGTGACAGCATGGTATGGGGTAGGAGGGTTGGGAATGGGATGTCCTCTTTGCAACCCTGTTCCTGGCCATCAGCCTTCACCATCATGGGAGGAACTTCTGGCTCTGTGTGACAAGCAGGCAGCTGTGTGATGGGTGAGGTGTGGGTGTTACTGCCCCAAACCATCGCTGCTCCCTCTAGCTTTCCTTGACTTCTCCTCTTCTGTACCATGTTTTGTGTAACTCCCAAGAGAACTCAACTAGCCCATGTGCCTCTTACACCCAGCTGTACTGTTTAATAAAGAACAACGGTGAGCCTCAGCCCTTTTTGCTGCCTTATGTTTATTTTAATATAAAAGGCTCAAGTAAGCCAAAAAAAAAAAAAAAAGGATGACAGTGAGGGGTTTACTGGTTTCTTGTTGGCTCTACCTTTGGAGTTACTGGTCACTGGGAGCACTTGTGTAGTTCAGCTCAACTGACAAGAGAAGGCATCCAGCACCAAAAGTCTGTTGGGAACTTTTGTGTACTGTAATTGAAAGGGTGAGCAGTGGAGGGGCTAGGAAAGGTGTCCTGCTGATGATTGCTCATTACCCTTCAAATTTAATGATCTCTAATGGAATTAGAGTTTTAAGCAATCAGTCTAAAAATCCCTTTTCTGTTGTTCAGCTGCTGCCTTTGTTCTTTGAGATAGCATCGGCTCACCCACTGCTGGTTGCCCACAGCAGCAGGGCACGGCCTTGCAGTGAAGTCCTGCCCGGCTCCATGCAGCACCCACCCTGCCAGCTGGACTGCGGAGCCGCTCAGCAGCCCTGCCCCAGGGAGCAGCTGGTGGGGATGCAGGAGGTCCTGTCTCCCCCTTCCTGGGACATGTTCTAGCTTTGACATGGTGGGTTTCCAGCCCTGGGAGAGTTGGGCACCTGGCACTGAAGAAGGATGGTCCCTAGAGCAGGGAAGCCAGCTTGGGGTCTGTAATAGCATCTCCTGAGGGCTGGAAATCCCAGCCTTGCCACAGGAGAGCATGGTGAGCATCCTGGGAAAACCACACTTAGGATGGAGCTTGTTCTGCAGGGCAACGTGGGATGGGCTGTGAAGGGCAAGGAGAGCAGCAGAGATCTGAATGCAAAGAAATCCTCCCTGTGGTTCATCACTAAAATAAATTTTCCAGCTCTTCCTGGCCTGGAGCACAGCTGCCAGCCTCAGGATTGTGGTGGGAGCCAATGCCAGCGCTGCAGGGAGGGGCCAGCACGGCAACCCCCGCAACGCCCCCATCTCTGACTCCATGCGCCAGCATGGAGGTTTGCCATGGCTCCCATAAACCACCCCTTTGCCTTGGCTGCTGCCAGGCAGGGATGCTCCTGGCACTGCTCGGCGCCGGCCGGCGCAGTGGGAGACATCATGCAATTGCTCAGCCCCGGCTGTGAGGGACTTTTGTATGAGCAGGCTGTAATCAGGCGAGTGGGTTTCTGAGGGCCGGAGTGGTGGAGGCGCAGCATGATGGGGCTTACACAACCTCGTTAGGCTGTGATGAGCTTCCCCGGTGCGAGGGCTGGGAGAGCTGCAAGCCAGGGGGGGCAATTACAGCCCTTGCTCACAGCTAGGGCTCCTGCCTCAGCTCCCTGGTGCCAGCAAGACCCTGCATTTAGCCCTGTCTACCACTAATTATGAACTCTGGGAGGCCTCTGTGGGGATGTGTGATGAGGGGAGTGGGTTTTTAAATTTTTCAGTTTTTTACCCATAGGGAAGCCCTCCCTGCGCCCCCTGCCCCATGCCATAAGCCAGGCTGGTGGGGCAAGGCTCACCCCATGGGAGCCACGGAGGGGCTGGTGGGAGGGACCTGTTGAAACCAGAGGCAAATCAGTCAAGCAGGAATTTGGGTATAAAGAATGTGTTTTGGGAGGGAGGAAGGGAGCAAAAGAGTGCTGTTTGCTCAAAACCTAGAGAAAGGCTCCCAAAATGGCATTTGCTGCCTTGCTCCTGGGACTTCCCCAGGACTTGCTGGTGGGCGGTTCAGCTTTGGGAACATCTGCTCCATCCCCAGATAAGATGAGTCCTTCTGCTGCCCCTGCTCCTTGCTGTGGTCCCAGAGGAGCTCCAGGCCACCCTCCTGCTCCCTCCAGGCACTGTGTGCCCCTTTGGTGGTGTCCTGAGCCAGCCCTGCTTGCAGGGTGAGCACTGGCAGAGGACAGGCAAGGGAAGCACATGCCTGTGCTGGGGCTGCACCCTGTCCCCAGTGTCGAGAATGATGCCAAGGGCCGTGCCCACCTTTTCCGAGGGGACACGGCAGGGTGCTTCCCCACTCCTGCACCTTTGCTGCTTCTGCCCAGTCACTGGGGTTTGCTTTTGTGGGGACCATGGTGGGTGGCAAGGTGCCTGGATGTAAAGAATTGTCCAAGTGGTCTCCTTGCCACTGAAGCCTCTGGCAGGACATCCCCAGGAAGAGTCAAAAGCTGCCTGCAGGTGAGGAAAGGGGCTGGGGTACTTTCGCAGGCTCCAGTGGTGAGGGTCCCTCCTTTCCTGGCACTGGGCAGGACATGCAGTTGTGACGACGCCAGGCAGCAGCTGGGTGAAGATATTTTATTCAAGGCACGGTCATAGCAATAAATCACGAGAAGGTACAGACCTCTGGCACATTCCTACAGCGGGGCAGCCAAGGGTAATCGGACCAGCAGCCCGAGCTCCCAAGGACATGGTGCCGCTTGCAGGCACTTGCTTCCACCTGGAGAGAGGCCACCAGGATCCCCCCCTTCCATGCTGGGGCTGGGGCTGCCCCCGGAGCAGGCAGTGAGGGCAGCAGCTGAGCTGCGGGCACCTGGGCAGGGAACCACAAGCCCCTTAGAGTGCTTTTTGGGGTTGGGAGGGAGTAGCTGAGCTCAAGACTCCCTGGAGGCAACCGCTCAGTGGCTAGCATGCCACAGCCATCGCCCCAGCATGCAGGAGCGTGGGTGGGATGGGGGCCACAGAGCTGCCAGCTGACTGAGGTGAGACCCACCAGCCCCACAGGGATGTCCCAGGGCCCACTTGAGTCCAACAGAGACCCACAGCTGGCTGCTGGGCTGCCTTTTAAATTCCCACCCCAGGACTGGCACACCATGCCTCCCCACCCTGAGTGTCACCAGTAATGCCATGGCCAAGCATCTGCCTTCTCACAGCAGCATTCCCCACACCGGCAGCCCCAGTGCCAGCAGAGCTGCATCTTCATCCCCTCCCTCCCTGCACGGCCCTGGGATGGTGGCTAGAATTGCTCTGAAGCCAGCAGGAAAATCAGAGGCAGGAAAATCAGCCCCAAGGCCAAAGTGGGGCCAAGCGAGGAGCCAGTGTGGCCAGGCAGGCTAGGCTGATGGGAGAGGGGCCAAGCAGGGCAAGGATCTGCCCTCGTCCCCAGAGGCTTTCATGGATGCTGCAGTTGAGCTGGAAAATCCCAAGGATGCTGTCCGGGCAGAAGCCGGTGCAGGACCTGCCACGGCAGGACTCACACTCAAGAGGCGGTGCAGCTGCTGGGGGAGCTTCCCATGGCTGCAGCTTGTGAGCAAGGGCTGGATGTAGTGGACCAGGACCTAGAGGCCGCAGTCCTGCCAGCTCCCCCCCCATTTCTGTTGCAACTAGGACAGAGCTATGCAGGGTCCCATGGCCAGACCCAGGGAGAGCGCGAGCAGGAGGGGTACATTGCCGGGGGGAGCGGGATTATGAGGAGCTGCTCTCACAGCCATTAAACACATTCATCCCTTGACCTCCCAATCCTCCCCGAGGACCCAAGGGCACAGGCATGGTGCAGCAGTGGCAGAGGGATGGGGTGGGAAGGTGGGGAAGAGCTGGGCTTGCATTTTGATGCCTGCCTTGGAGCAGAGCCGCTGGTGCTCAGGCAGACATGGGAGCAGCCCCGGGCACTCACTCACCTCCTCCACCAAAGCACACACATCTCATTAGTCCCTGCTTTAATGGGCAAAGCCTTGGGAGTGGCAGCAAGGGCAGGTGGGAGCCTGCACAGCCGCACCGAGGGACAGCCGCCACAAGCAGTGGGTGGGCAGGATGGGAAGCAAGGATTAGGGGTGGCTGTCCCCCGCCACTGAGGACCCATGGGACAGCACGGTGGCAGGCACATTCATCTGAGCTGTCTGGACTGCATCGCCCTCATGGGGGGGCCAGGGCCTCCCTCCTGCCCCCAAAGCACGGCCTCTCAGAGGGACCCTCTCCCCACACCACTGCATCCCCTCTTCCCCATGATGGGCTGGAAAAGGCAGGTGGGGATGGGGGAGCATGGTGGGGGGCTGAGCCGGTCCAGGCAGCAGGAGGGACCAGCAGAGCCTCCCGCCACCTCCCATGCAGTGGGGTCTCACCCTGACATCAGTCCCATTGTCTCACTGCCCTGTCAGTGAGGTGGTCCCCACCAGTGCTGGGAAGGCGCCTTCCTGCCCCCGGCATGTCCTCTGCTCTCAGCACAGCTGGTCCTCGCCCTGGCAGCAGGGATGCTCACTGGTAGCGGGCCTGACTCTCCATCACGGGGCCGCTCCTGTACTCGCCCTCCACTGTCTCCAGCTCTGTCTCAAAGCTCTGCAGTCCCCCATCCTCCCCGTCCTCTGCTGGCTCCAGGTGGTTGCCCATGGTGCCATAGGACTGGTGTGCTGGGGAGGCCGCTGGCGTCAGGCTCAGCTCGGGCTCCTGCAGGACGGTGGCCACAAAGAGCTGCCCCGGGGGGGCGGCAGGAGGTCAGGGTCCAGGAGAGTGAGGCAGGGGGGCTGCGGCAGGGCTGGGGAGGGGTACTCACGTTGGAGTTCGGGGTGGAGGAGACGCTGCTCCGCTCCACATCATTGAAGGTGCCCTCAGACTGGTCGGACATCTGGAGAGAGGGAGTCCAGAAGGAAACAATGGACTTGGGGTCCCCAGCCGAAGCTGGGGGGGCAGCCAGGCACCACCTTGGACTCCCCGCAGCAAACGCACCCCAGAGAGGCAAGGAGGGGATGCAGCGGGGCAAGGGAACAGGACGGGTGGCTGCCTGCGCTCACCTGGTAGCTGGAGGGTCTCCGTGGCTGCAGCTTCTTCAGACAGAGGCCGAAGAAAGAGAAGATGATGCAGGAGAGGAGGACCACAAAGGTGAAGAGGGTGACAGGGCGGGTGGGACCTAGAACAGAGAGACACTGGGGCAGCACATGAGCCTCCAAGGACCTGCTGCACATCCAGCTGAGACCCAGGTTGGCATCTGCTTTGGGTCTTACAAGCTCCCAACCCTCTTCCCAAAACACTAGCCGACACTCCCCTCATCTGCCAGGTCTCCATCACACCTTCCCCCATCCCATCCCCCCTTCCACCCTCCATGCCATGCCTAACTCAGGGGTGACACCGGCAGCTTGTCCCTCCAAGTGTCAGATGTGAACCGCAGCAGTGGTGGGGGGCAGCCCCAAGCTCTCCCTACCGAGGCGCAGGACGGAGAAGAAGAGCAGCCAGAACATGCAGAGGATGGGAGCCACTACGACCTGGCTGATGGCGGCAATGTGGAGGCGCTGGTTCAGCTTGGTAGGGATGTACACATAGTAGATGTTGTACCGGTCAACCATGTGCTTGAGCAGCATGTAGAGCAAGCCTGGTGGGAGGAGAAGGGCAATTTGGTGGGAGGACAACAGGGATAGCCAGGGCTCAGGGACAGTGGCCCAGAGGACAATACCCTCCTGTACCACATAGGAAGCTCATACTCCCACACTGGTGCTGGCAGCTGGGACTAGACATTCTCAGCATGGCTGGGGGCAGTGGGACTGGGGCATGGTATCATACTCACCAAAGGGGACAATGATGGGGCAGGTGATGCTGTAGGTCATGACGACGGAGAAGATGCAGGAGGTCCACGCATACTCCAGTCCAAACTGGAACTGGTAGGCTTGGCTCTGGGGCACAACCAAAAGCGCCATTACTGCTTCTGCCTCTGCAAAGGCTGCCCTTGCCTTTGCACCCTGGCCCACGAGTGCCTCCCCCTGTTATTCCCATGGGGCCAGGGCCAGCAGTGCCCCTTGCATGGTGGCTTGCCTTCCCATAGGACCGAGACAGCCTGAGTTTCCAGAGAGCACGTCCCTGCTGTGCCGGGGGCTGTGTAGGCTCAGAGGTGACCAGAGCCACGTACCCGCTTGACATGGAGCCGCTCGGGCTCAGACTTGGCAAAGCAGAGGCGGGCGGTGTAGACAAGGAGGCCTGGGATGCGCAGCAGTTCCATGGCTGTCCCAATCAGGCTGGAGGTGACCACGTAGTTGACGAAGAAAGCGCCATTGTCCGGGAGGAAAACACACCTGTCCCGGGGACACAGAGGGTGAGAGGACGCTCAGGCAGGTGGCCAGGAGAGCTGCTGGGGGGTGGCGTTGGGTGCTCCTGCTTGCCTGGGAGCTCCCTGCTACTCACTGGAACTTGATATCAGCCTCGTCCAGAAAGTGGGTGTCGAAGAGCCAGCGGAAAAAAAGGTCCAGGCTGCAGGGGGAAAAAGAGGAGCATGTCAGAAAGAGGGGGAGCCGCAGAGCAATGGGGGGTTGCAATCAGTGGGCGTGTGTTTTCCCTTGCCCTGGGTGGGCAAGACGCTCTGGATCCTACAATGCCAGAGCAGCCCCTTCTGCCGCACAGGACCACTGCGGCATGGGTGTTCGCCTCCCGGACGGTCAGGATTGCTGTAGCTGGGGCTACTCAGATACCTGACCTGGTCCTTTCAGGGTCTGCTGAGGGCTGACCCCAAGCAGGGCACAACCAGCACTGTGGCAGACTGCTCCAATCCCCTCCTCCACAGGGAAGCTTTCTGTCCGTAACCATCTAGGAGCAGCTCCGTATGGCTAAAGAGTGAGTGTTTTCCTCCCGAGAGACAGACATGTTTCAGCAGTGGTGGGCCCTTAGCCCTTTGGGGCTGGCTTGGAGGCAAGGGGCCCGAGTCCAATCCTGGCTGTCGGGAAGCAGGGAGAGCAGCACTGCAGGGTGGTCCATACCTGCTCAGCCCCAGTGAGGGCAGAATGATGACCATGAACACCAGGAAGAAGAAGCACTTGTGCATGGTGAGCTGATTCTCACTCGACCTGTGGAGCGAGGAGGCAAGAGAACGTTGCACTTTTCTGAGGCAGAGCAGCCAGTGAGGGGAAAAGGGTGGGCTGGGTCTTGCCCTTCACCAAGCAGCTAGTTCCAGCTCCAGGAAGCCACGTGCATTTGATCTGTGCACCTACTGGGGCTTTGCAAAGCCTCTCCCAGGCTGGGGGAAGTCACCAGGAGGAAACATGCTGTAGTGAAAGCTCTTGTCTTCCCAGCTTCTCACCCACTTCATCCCTGCCCTTTCCTACCATCCCTGCTGGTGTAGACATCCAACAAGAGGCAGCTGGCTGTCTACAACAGGTTCGGGAGCCCCTGTTTCCCCCAGGAGAAGGAAGGGAGGTGGTGACAAAGCTCCTGCAAGGAGCAGACCAGGCACAGGGTCAGGGCCGGTGGAGGGTCAAGACAGAGAAAGCAAATTGTAGGAGCTGGGCAGAGCTTCCTCTGCTAGAAGACTTTGAGCATCCTGAACCCGTACCTCCAACTTGGAGGGCTGGGAGCATGGCTGGGATGTGCTGCCCGAGTCAAGATCATGGCCCTGCTGCTGCCAGTCCACCATCACACCATCGCTTTCATAAACTTCTTCAGACCCATCTTAAAACCAGCTCCACCTGCCTTTGTCAGCAGCCTGGAAGCATTCAGGGCTATGGCAAGCAAATGGCTTCTTTGGACATGGATGTGGGGCTCTTTCCATGGAGGGCAACACTGATGGGGCTCTGTGGGGGTCTGCTGCCCCACTGCCTGCCTCCCTGTGGGTTGGGTCCCACGAGTCCTACTGATGTTCCTGCCATCTCCCTGAGGGAGTGCAGGGGCCAGCCCCATTACCTTGTCCAGTGTGACTCGAAGAATGCCGAGTAGTAGACGAGGAAGGGCAGGAAGACAGAGAAGGCCCAGAGCAGCAGCGTGGGAAAGAACTGGGTGATGATGGGGTTCTGCAGGAGGAGAGATGCCAGACACCCCCTCAGGACCCCGCTGGAGTGCAGCCATGCTGGAGGCAGCTCCCTGGGCCTCCTGATGCAGGATGGTGTGTGCAATGGGCGGGCTGGAGCATCCCCTCCCTGAGCAGGTGTGTTTGTTTCAGGAGGTAAGAGCCTGAGGCCAGTTAAAGGCACCACAGGCATGCTCTGAGCCCCAGTGCCTGCCCAATAGCTCCCAGGTCAATGAGCACGAAGGAGATGTGCTTCTGGCAGCTCCTAGTATCTCCTGGACCTCTTCCCACCCCTCTCCTCTTGCTTGGACACCAACCTGCCCTCCCCCATGGACACCAGCACCAAAGCTCAGGTTTGCACAGATGCCCCAGGGCCCCACCACCAGAAACACATAAAGAAAGGGATGAATGGCAAGCAAGGCCATGAGCACTCCTTGCCTCTCATAAACGCTCATCCCAGTTGTGCTGATTTTGGCTGGGGTAGAGTTAATTTTCTTCATAGTAGCTAGTGTGAAGCTATGTTTTGGATTTGTGCTGAAAACAATGTTGATTATCCAGGGATGTTTTCGTTACTGTTGAGCAGTGCTTACACAGAGTCAAGGCCTTTTCTGCTTCTCACACCATCCCCCCAGACAGTAGGCTGGGGGTGCACAAGTTGGGAGGGACAGCTGGGACAGCTGACCCCAACTGACCAAAGGGATATTCCATACCATATGACATCATGCTGAGTACATAAAGCTGGGGGAAGAAGAAGGAAGGGGGGAACATTCAGAGTTATGGCATTTTGTCTTCCCAAGTAACCATTACATGTGATGGAGCCCTGATTTCCTGGAGATGGCTGAACACCTGCCTGCTGATGAGAAGTAGTGCATGAATTCCTTGTTTTGCTGTGCTTGCGTGCACAGCTTTTGCTTTACTCATTAAACTGTCTTTATCTTAACCCATGAGTTTTCCTTATTTTTCCAATTCTTCTCCCCATCTCACTGGGGCAGGGGGGGAGAAGTGAGCAAGTGGCTGTGTGGTCCTAGTTGCCAGCTGGGGTTAAACCATGACATCTGTGATGGCTCGTCTTCTTGGGCCAGTGTAGAGCCTGTGCCCTCCCTCTGTCACAGACAAGCCTGTAAATGGCAACCCTTTGGGAAAGCTGGCATGGGGCCCCAGGGACTACCTTGAGGCTCTCCACAGGCTGTGTGACGTTGAACATGTCCATGGTGTTGACGATGATGGCTGGTGTAGTGAGGAAGAAGAGGAGGACGAAGAGGCAGATATTAAGGAGGATGAATCTCACCCACCAAGATGCGCCACGGACGGATAAATTCTCCCTGTGAGAGGAAAGCATGAATCAGACATGGTGTAGAGGAAAAGCCACATGTCCTGGGTCTCCTAGCCTGGCTCCCCGAAGCTCTGCCTCCCACTGCCCACACCGACCATCCTGGCAGCCCCTGCTCCGAGTTCCACCTCTCCCCGTGCTGCTGAGCCGACACCTGCAGAGCCCCCAGGACCAGAGTATGACTGCAGTGCGGGGCCCGTGCCACCAGGAGGCTTTGGAGTCAGGCTGCAGAAATCCGACCCTGGCAATCACCCCAAATCTCGCCTGACCAAGCCCTGCCACCCGCGGGCTGATCACCCCAGTCACCCCTGGTGATTTCTGCTACGGCCACAGGACAGATTATCAGCCCCTGCCACCCTGAGAAGGCACCCTACAGGGATGAGCGCAGGTTCCCTACAGCTATATGGGCTCCCTACAACTATGGGTATGGGCACCCTACAGCTATAGGTATTGGTTCCTCCCAGCTGCTTGCCCTCCCTCCCTCTTGTGCCATGGGGGTTCACCAGATGATATCGCTGGGTGCAGGGGCATAGCGAACACCCCAGTGATGTGACTTGACCACGGTGGTGACAGAGGACTGCTGGGGGTGCTTGCGGCAGCGGATGTGGCTGTAGTCCTTCAAAATCCTGCAGGAGGAGGGAGCCAGGGGTCGGGTCCGGATGGAGGGCTCAGGACCCCCTCACTCTTCTCATGAGGCCCTTCCCGCAGCCCCAACAGAGCAGCCATCTCCGCACATGGCAGAAACACACCAGAGACAGACCCATTGCCTGGCTTTGGCCAGAGGAGCCAGCAAGGTGCCCCAGCGGCAGTGGCCACCAGGCTGGGGGACGTGCCTGTGCTGGGGCACTCACACAGCTGTCATCCGCTCATCCTGGAAAGTGACGAAGGCCATGTCGAGCCGCTTGAGCGTGATGCGGTTGCGCTCGGCGTTGAACTCATCTGTGAGCTTCTCCTCCAGCTCCCCGTAGTACTGCTCTGCATCCACCTGCAGGAGCAGCCAGGGCTCGGCCACGCTCGCCAGGCTGCAGCACGGGTGAGCTGCCATGCTCTGCCCTGCCCACAGTGGGGACGTGCTGCCTGCAGCCCTGCCCGCACCCACCTACCTGCTCAAAGCCACAGAAGCGGCAGCAGAAGATGCGGGCACAGGGGTGAGTTTTGATCATGATCTTCCCCTCTTTCTGTGCCTTGGTGGTGAAGTAAAGCCGCCCCTTCATTGCCTTGCGCCTGCCGACAGGGACGAGGGTCATTCAGGGAACAGCAGATAGACAGACAGACTGGGTCCCTCGACATGCCGGGCAAGAGCAGTACACCTACCTGCAGAGGCAACGGGGACCTGCATGCACTCACCTCTCCGCATCCAGCTTCATCAGCTTGCGCACATCAAAGCAGAACTGGACGTTGGTGACGGTGCAGCTGGGATAAGCCTCACTGCAGGCACAGGGACATGGTGGCACCAGGAGCCAGGGGACAGGGACAGCCCCTGCCACCTGCCTGCCAGCTGCACTGGCGAGGCTGTGGCACATCACTACTCACTGGAAATGCTTGATGATAAGGGAAGGGTCTGTGATCTCCTTGGGGATGTGGGTAACCATCAGTGTCCGGGCGACCTGGGGGAGGAGAAGGGGCAGAGGGTGTGGGTGGGTGGGGGCCCGTGGGCCATTGCACTGCCACTCTGCTCGCCCAGCTGCCAGGCAGGCAGAGGCCAGCCAGAGCACCCACTGCCACCGTGGAGGCAGGTCAGTACAGACACCCTCAATGCCTGCTCCCAGACCCTGGGGCACATCCCGATGCTGCCACCCCCAGACAGACAGACAGAGTTTCAATCTCAAGAGACAAGGCAGCAAGACAGACAGATTTGCCTCCAGGCTGATAGGCTTTCTCCAGAACATGGAGAAAACCAGCCTTATCTTTCCCTGCCTGCCCAGTCCCAGTGTGTTTCTAAAATTCTCCCTACCTACTGGGACCATCCCTTCTGCAAAGCACAAAGTTGTCCATTAGTGCTGAACAAGGCAGGGCTGGAGGAAGGGCTGTTGCTCACCTTCTCGTTCTCTCTGTATTCGAGGTGGACAGAGTGGTGAGCCATGCAGAGGATGGTGACTATGAAATAGATGAGGGCGAAGATGCTGTGCAGCCACAGGAGACGGTCCCTGGAGGAGGGGAAGAGGGGATCAGTGAGTGCTGCAGCAGGTGCATGGCACAGGGACCAGCCTGGCACTCAGCACCTCACCCACCGCCACCTCCACCACCTCACAGGACCTCCCCAAGCCAGCTCTCGGACCCCCACCCCAGGAACAAGAGAAGCAGCATCCAGGGTGTTGGCTGGAGAGCACTTCTGCCAGCAGCGGGGTGCAGCGAGCAGTGCCAGCAAGCTGCCCACCGTGATGGTGCTCGTGCATGGTGCAGACAGACAACGCAGGCTACCATGAGCAGCATGCTGCTCACATGGACCTGTCCCCATTCCGCGACTGTGGTGAGTGCTGTGCCTGGGCACTCCTAGCAGTGCCTGCCACAACAGCAGTGCCCACAGCCCCCCGAACACAGGAGCCACGTACTGCGTTGGGATGTTGGCGATGGTTGTCCGGCCAAAGTGGGTGGGATTGTGTCCTGCACGGGAAGAGAAGCAGGAGGTTACGGGAACCCAGTGCAATGCGTGTGTCCATGCTTGGAGGGTTAGTAGCTCTGGTCTTTGCTTCCTCCTTTTCCACCTCCCAGGTCCCCACCAACCCCCCATCGCTCTGAAGCTCCCTGTCTCTTGTGTTCTGCTGTCCCACAGCTGATGGTGGGTTTCTGCTCACATGGGGGCTCCTGATGGAGGGGTCCTTCTGTCCTCTGTCCCCAGAGCAGGATGCTCAGCCTGAGCATGGGGAAGCTTGTGCCATGCTCCTGAGCCATCCCACAACTGGGGAAACACCTACCCAGGAGGTCCCCCGAGAAGTTGACGGGCAGGATGACGGCCACGGAGAGCACACAGACCAGCATCAGCAGGACCAGAAGGTGCCGCTGGAAGGAGAGGTAGGTGGTGGCGTCGATCCCACACTTGCTCTGAATCTCCTCGTCCCTGGGGGAGAGGTGGGTGGCGGTGAGTGCTGGTGGGACTTCCCCACCACCTCCCGCCCCGGGGACACTGGCTGCTTTGGCCTCACACAACCCACGCCAACTCATGGCATCCTGCCTATGGCATGTGGGATTTCGGCACAGAGGGAATGGGAGACGCCAGCAGCCCTCAGGCTGCCATGCCATTACAGGACCAGAAGAGGTTGAAGCCTGTTCCTTTGGGATAGGAGCCAAGGGCCAGGAGGAAACACAGAGGTGAGCTCTCTGCTTTCTCTCCATGGGGAATATTTTAGGAGGGCTGTCCTTAGCCACTGGACCCAGCAGCTCTGGGTGATATGTGACCACCTGTGGGCACTAGCTCCCCAGGGGCGGGCAGCCGTGAGGCATGGCTACAACGCCGAGGACACACACTTACTTCATCTGGTAGATAGAAATGAGCCAGGAGCAGAATCCCTGGAAGGGAAGAGAGTTGGGATGAGCCAGGTGTGACCCACCCCCACCTCCCTAGTGAGGAGCTGGGACACGGCATGCACTGGGCACATGTGCGGAGACGGTGCGGTGCCTTGGGCCAGAGGGCTATGCAAACGGAGGCAGCGCCCTGGGCAGCTCAGCGATGCTCAGCCCAGCAGCTTGTTTGCAGTGGTGGCCAAAAGCAGCTGCCTCGGGAGGAGCAGGAAACACGGGGCATCTCTCTTAACACAGGCTCCCTGTTTCCAGCAGCTCCCTCTTGTGTGCCTTCTGACAGTCCCTAACACGCAATGCGCTTCTGTGACCACTACCGAGCGCTGAGCCGGCACTGCCATAGCGCAACATACAACACCACCAAGATCTCGTGTAATAGCTCATTCCCTGTCACTGCATATGCAACATTAGAGTTTTTCTCCCCTATGTGTTATGTTACATTTTACCACCGCTGGAGTCCATGCAAGTTCAAGGTCCCTCTACAGTCTTCCCTGTCATGGCTGTACCGAATAACACTCGGCCATCGGGCCCCTCCTCTTCACCTCCTTTCCAGAGGGTTTATGCTGACTTTGGATGGGAGTGACCCAGGCAGCCCCCTGTGGGATTCCCTTACCCTTCCCTGTGAGAGCTGGTGGCTTCTTCCTCCTCTCCATTCCCCAGCTTTACCCAAGCCAGGACCTTCCCTCCTACCCCACAGCTCAGCTTCGTCTGATTGACTGCAGTGGGAGGCTTTGGAGGTGCAGGCATCCCTGTGCGCCCGACAGCTCCGCAAGGGCCAGACATCCCCTTAGCACAGCTGGGCTGACACCCCTCCCAGCTCTCTAGGATGCCCACATGCAGGGGAGAGGTTGCACGCTGCAGTTAATAGCTTGGCTATTCATCTCAGGGTGAGTGAGAAGTCCCGTGCCTGCTCCTGGGAATTTGTGATGGTAACTGGAATTTTTCAGGCTGCTTTTATTGCAACTTCATCCTCCAACCCTGCTGTTGGAAGGATGCTCTGATGCTTCCCCACAGAGAAGGGCTCTCGGGCAGGAATTTGCTCACGCTCGTCCTCACTGAATACAAGCAACAAAACTTTATTTAGCTCTCCTGCCACATTATCACCTTCTCCAGCAAGCATTTTCTAACTTCACCACCTATCAGCCCTACAAACCCACTGGTAGGTTTCCTGTTCCTGATGTGTGAAGAAAAATCCAGTACTTGCTTTTATGCTCTCTACAAATTTCTCCTCAAACTCCTCTTTCCCCCCCACCTTAATGTATTTTACATCTAACCTAGCAGAGTTTGATTTTCCTCATTTGGGAACAGCTTGACTTTTAAAAGGATGTCTTCTTACATCTAATAATCTCCCTTAATCTGCTCTTTAGCCATGCTGGCATTCCCTGTGGTCTTTCTCACTTATTTTTTGATGAGCAATATACACTTGCCCAGAGCATCCAGTACCGAGACTTCAAACAGGCCTCCTGCCACCTGCAAGGATTTTGCTTCTTTACCTTTCCTGGCTAGGTTTTTTCTTAAGAAGCTCTGACATTTTTTAATAGTCACACCAGTGACTGATTTTTGAGCTTTTGTTGCCAAAAAAGAGAAAGAAACAGACAGAAAAACATGTGGGTCCATGCTTGCTTCCAGCAAAACCTGGTTTGTGCCTGGTGTGGTAGAGAGAAACAAAAGATGGTTTTAAAGCCCCCACAGCCCACCATGCTGGCAGAGGTGGAGGTGCAATCCAGGGGACTCTGTCCTGCCAGGGCCAGAAAGGTCCCTGCAGGTGTGCAGAGCAAGGCTCTGGCCGTGCATCCAACTAGGTCCCTGCAGCCAGCAGGGATGGCCATGCAGTCAGGAGATGCTCACCCTGGCGGGAGCATCTACTCCATTCAAGGCAGATGCCTCAAACCAAGCCAGGACAAAGAAACTCTCCAGCTTTCCCAGGAATACCCCACTGCTAAAGGGTGTTATGCAGGAAACCCCACACTGGAGGATTTAATTTCTCCCATTTAATTTCTGACCTGGGTTTCTCATGAAGAGCAGGGTGGGCTGGGCCAGGATGAGCCCAGCCTGGGCTCCCACTGCCATGGCCACCAGCACTTACCACATCCTTGTTGTCAACATCCAGGGGGCTGCTCTCCGATGGGGACTTCTCCTTCTCGCTCTGCTCTCCGTAGAAAAGCGACGTCAAACTTTGCAGTGAGAGGAGGAGAGGAGGGGTGACACAGGAGAGAAGCAGCAGATGGGAGAGGATGAGCACCAGGGGATGAGCTTCTCCTAGGACAGCAGCCTGGGAAATGCCTCTCCCTCCCCACATCCTGCTCTGGGGCTAGACCAGCAACTACCGCTGGGCTTAGGGCAGGGGCTGCATTTGTTGCCTCTGCACTGATGAGTCCCCGTGGCTTCTCTGTGGCCCTGGCCCACAGCAGGATGGCTGGAGGAGAATTGGCCTTAGCTCCAGGACGAGAGCCTGCTGAACCAGCTTTTTGTATTCCACTGGTTTCAGCCCTCAAATGGCATTACAGTAAAAGGAATGTAATCAGTGCTTGAATTTTAAGTCTTGATTGCCTTTTTGATCTCCCCGGTGAAGGGAAACATTGCCTGTCCATTGCCAGACTCAGTTCCAGAGCCTGAGTCCAAGAGGAGCTGGAGAGGCGAGAAGGCAGGAGAGTGCCTTTTACATTTCCTCCCACAGGCTGCCCAGCCTTGCAGAGACCCCTCTTGTGTGCACTGCCTGTGCAAAGATGCTCTGCTGCCTAGGGTGAACCATGTTCACAGCTGTGAGCAGCACAGCCCACCTGGAAATCTGGTCCAGGCTCTGCTTTCACCAGGACAGTGGTATTTTGAGGAGGATTCTGTACCTAGCCCAAAGCATGGGCCAGGCAAGCTGCCCTGCTGACATGAGGAACAGTGTTACTGCTGCATGTCTCCCTCTGCCTCCTCCACTGGCCAGCCCTGCTCATCCTGAGAGAGTGGCAGGGGGAGAGGCAGCATCTTATTTCCCACCCAAAGGCAGCTCTTGGGCCTCTGTCTTTCCCAGGACAGTGCCCTCCCTGGCACCCAGAGCACCATCACCAGATGCTGCCTGCAAGAGGGAATCAAAGCTGGCTTGGGCTTTCCCTCTCCCTTCAGCAGATGGTGCCTGTGCCTCCAAGGGCAAGGGCAGCGAGGCCATTCCTAGTGGGAAGGAGGGACAGGAACACCTGCTGAGCTTCTCCATTGGCCACCCCACAGCACTGGCCCTCCTGCCAGCCGTCTTGGAGTGCCTGGAGACATCACCCGCGGTGGCTTCGCATCCTGCTCACCTATCATTGTCCATCAGCAACGCCAGGCGCCCGTAGTCCCAAGCTGCTTTCCGGAGACAGGAGAAGACCAGGAGAAGAAGCTGGAAGAAGAGGGAAGAGGAGAGGTGAAGGGTTTTGCCGCAGGGTCTCACCCCGTGGGGTCTCCCCACGCCCTTCCTTTCTGTTTTCCCCTTTGTAAGCCCAAGCTCATGCAAAACTCTTGCCTCAAGCCAAATAGCTCCCGTTCCACGATCTCACCACTGCTGCCCAATTACCACCTGCTGCCCACCATGATGTGGGCAAAGCTCTTGGTCCCCTGCACTCACACCCATTTCCCTAAACAGCCAGGCACACCGGCATGTATGCTGTACATGTGTGGCTGTCAGCACATCCGTAACACACACACTTGTGCTCACAGCCAGTCTCTGACACCCCACCTGGGGCCTGCGGTGCCTGTGGATATGGCACCCTCCTGGCCTGCTCACCAGCCAGAGGATGAAGTTGATGGCGAGCACGGTGGGCACGCCGCCGAATGGCAACCCTTCCAGGACGGTGCTGCGGGAGCGGGCGCTGAAGCATTGCTCCTCTGTGCTGTTCACCAGGGCGTCCAGGAAGCTGAGCACGTCCAGCGAGGTGGGGCCAGCACCATCAGGCGCTGGCTCCACCGAGTACATGCTCTCCATCAGTGCTGTTGTGGGGCCTCACCCTGCAACATAGGGGCAGGGGTGCAGATGGAGAAGCCTTTGCTTGAAAAGGGGCCAGGCTCTTCCAGGTCCTCTAGCGAGGTCTGAGGAGCTCACTAAGGGCAGGGAGGGGAGAGGACTGACTGATGACCTTGGAGCTTCCCAAGTCCCAGTTTCTCCCAGGGAGGGGCTGTGGGACACAGGGCAGGGGGTGTTGCGGAAGAAATCTTACAGCTACCTCATACTCTTTCCCCACGCCATTAAACCCCATGCTACTTGGTTGTCTCTGTCATACCTGAGAGAGGCCTCTTACCACCTCTGCCCCTCAGTCCTGGAAGCTGGGCTGAGTCATGGCCACCC
This sequence comes from Burhinus oedicnemus, assembly GCA_008921705.1. Lineage (NCBI taxonomy): Eukaryota > Metazoa > Chordata > Aves > Charadriiformes > Burhinidae > Burhinus > Burhinus oedicnemus. The sequence goes on from VFFE01005626.1 coordinate 43,617, forward strand.
TGGTGCGGTCAGCAGGCAGGAATGAGGAGCTGAAGCATTTGCTTGAGTTTCTGAGAATAAGAGCAATGATGATGTTTACAACGGGGCTGCTGGTGCTGTGCTTGCTTCGCTTCCTGCCGCCAGATATCTACTGCATATGGAACATCACCCAGCCCTCCCTTCTCCTCCAGCATCATGGTCTGTGTGACTCAGGAGTTGTGCGACCTCCCTTCCGCCTTTCCACCAGAGCAGGATTGCTCCTTCCAAGATGTCTTGAAGTATTCAGAAGAATCAGCTTCTCAAAGCCCTAAATTCCAAGGTTCTCCCCATTTTCCCAGGAGCTGGGTCCCTAATGTCTGTTCTGAAAAGGCCCCAATGTAGGATGTCTAGTACTTTTTAGGTAGATAAACCCAGAGGGCTGAAGACTCTGCTTAGGGGAAGACTGAGGTTACTGGGGTGGAAGGGAATGGATGGACAAGGAAACTTTGTCTTTGGAGGCCTTGAACGACCAGACATAATTTTGAAATTGGCCTGGTCCTGAGCAGGGGCTTTTATCAGCTGACCTCCAAGGAGTGCCTTCCAACCTCCTACAACCCTATTTTCAGAGACTTGTGCTCCTGACAAGAACATCTTCAGGCCTGTCTGAAGTTTATAAGGAGTTACATGAGTGCCTTGCCCCACAGACATGGTGAGCACAGTATATTGTGGCTTGGACAAAGATCATGTGAAACCTCATCATGCCCATTAACATGTAATCCTGTGAGCTTTGTATTCAAGTTGTTGGGGGTTCATTCATCTCCTTCCTTTTTATTCATATTCCAGCCACAGCTGATCCCTGCTGCAGGATGCTCACAGCCCACACGGACAGGACAGAGGAAGAGAAGCAGAAGCCACAGTCTGATTAAGGAATGGAGGACGATGCAAAGACAGACAGACAGCCCCTCCAGGGACCTGGAGATGCAAAGTGCTTATAGTGGTGTTTTTTTCCCATCAAGATCAAACAGGATCAACTCTGCTTCAACACCAAAGGAAACCTGATTGAAAGGTCCTTGGGGAGCACAGAGAGAGCATGCACAAAATGCCTTGGCTTAGAAAGGGGATCTTCCTCAGCTCTGCACGGATTTGCTTTTGTTGGGAAACATTTAATTGTGCTGTGTCAGTGTGACAGATGGGAGACTACAGCAACACGTGGCTTTATGTGCACTGCTGTAGCCTCAGCCTCTCTCTCTTAAACCGTGCAGCTTCCTGCTTGAGGAGATTAGTCCTGTCCCAAAGCTCCTGAGGAGCCCAGGTACCCCAACTCCGCGGCTGAGCAGAGCGGGTAGGACGGGGGGTGATGGGGCAGGAGCTGATGCAGATTACATGCCTGAGACACTGATTCACTTCAACCTCCTCATCTGGAGAAAGGAAAGACTGAGGAAGAGTGAGGCTTTCAAACACAGAGTTGACAAAAAAAAAGAAAAAAAAAAGAAAAAAAGGCTCTGACAGCCTGACAAATGCAATCAGGTGGACAGCAGGCATTCCCAAGGAATTCTCAATCCAAGCTCTCAAGAGGGTTGAGGAGCTTAAGAACTAGTTTTGGTGCCTGCAGTTTCCAAATTAAACACAGATGGCAACTTGCAATTTTCTTTACTTCTGAAGCCTAAATTCCAGCCCAAAGAAAAATCTCCACTGGAAGCCAAAGAGTGGCTGGAATGCTTGGACCAAGGCTATGAGCCCAGCAGAGCCTGAGGCTCGCTCCACTCCAAGGTTAGGCTGGCAGCTGGCTACCTGCATAGATGCCTTGAAGGGATGTCAGAAGCTGCTGAACTACAGGCATCAAGATCCCCAGGACATGCAGACCCATGGCAGTCCCTCTGACTGTGCATATGGTGCCGTGTCACCTGGGGCATGGGCTTCAGTATCTGCTATATATCTGCTCATGCTGCCTACATCATCTTCAGTTCTCCTCGGAGGTCCCTAGTCATATATGTATTGAGCTGGCCAGTCCACGGTGTCTGGAGACATCATAGCCCAAGCTGGGATGGCTGACCATCAGTGTGGCTCCCAAAAGAACTGTCAGGTCAGCTGAGATATTCTAATACTGCTCCAAAGGGCATCCTAGTAGCCTTGGGGCTGAAGTACCATCCCTGCAGCCAGGTGTGAAGTGAGGGCTGGCAAAGCCTCCCTGTAGTTCCCTCAGTCATGACCTGCCTCCCAGCTGGGGCCAGGAGTCCCGTACTTCGAGGCCCAGCATGGTCCCATTGGGATAACAACCCCTGAAGAGGGAACTCCAACAAAGGGAGACCCATGGGAAATGAGTGGGCCACTGTGACAAGCCTGCCCCAGCCCCCCTGCCTCCTGCTTGCCATCAGGCGACTGTGAAACCACCGGGGCCACTGGGGCCTCCAGCTGGGGTCAGCCCTTTCCTATGGACATGCTCTCAATCTGTTCTCCCCATGTGCATGTCTCCCTCCCTCCCCTCCTCCTGTAAGCAGTAGAGCCATTGCCATCTGGCATTTTCAGCTGCTAAATAATTCACTGCCTTTTTGTTAACAAGGAGAGTGTGTCTCTGATCGAGGGAGCTGTTGGACCTTCAGCAAATAAACAAGGAGACTCTTAGCAACCTTTAAGTCCTTTCCCTGCCACCACCACTCCACTTCCCAGTGGTAAAATCCTGCAGCTTGTTTCTAGGCACCGTGTTCATGCGCGTAGGGGGAACATCCTGCCGCAGGATGGAGGGGTGAGGGAGATTGTCACAGGGATGAGTACGGGTTGTCTTTCCCTATCAAATCCTTGTTGCTTCTCCCTTCCCTCAGTAGCAGATATTTTAGTCCTGGTGGCCAAAAGCAACGGGTTCCTCCTGGAGATGGTATTAGCATCTCATGCTCCAAGCTTTCCTGTCCACAAACATTCCCAACGCAAGCCTTCACCACCTAGCCAAACTGGTTCCTGTCTCTCCACCCAGCACTGCACAGAGAAATTTCAGGAGCAGAAGAGTCCTGAAGGCACGAGTCCAGTTCTGTCCCCTCTCTCTTAGATGCCTCCAACTCTGCTGCCCGACGGAGACATCATATCATGCTCAGTCCTGCAACATAGTCCTTGCAGTGTGTCACAGCTCCTATGAAGCTGATCTTAAGCTCATTCTCCTGCCTTTTCCCTGGTCCCTTCACTCCCAGATGCCCATGGAAACCCACCTCCAAATACCCAAACTGGTACTTTTCTAGGCCGTTTGTTCCAGCTAATCTCACCTTTTATGGTGCTGCTCTTAGAAAAGCTCATGCAAATTATATAGCTGCAGCGTTACCATTAAAATAACCATTGGGAACAACCAGCTAAAAGTAAATCATGTAAATGTTTTAGGAACAGCACACGCAGCAGAAATGGTGAGAGGAGATTTCTGCTCATGTGCTCCAGGAACAGCTTGAACTCAGATCTGTAGGACATGTTCAACCTCCCTCACACTGAAGGAGATACCTTACTTGGTATACAGAGTGAGAGATTACACAGACACTGCAGGTTAGTCTTAAAGTCACTGCTAAAAACACCTAAGCTGAATTTTCAGACCAAAGGTATAAATAATTCAGTATTTTGCAATACTCTGGTGACAGCACTGCAATCGTATCTTAAAGGTCCGAATGAGCCCCACAGCATCGTCAGACCAGATCCTATTCCCAGCTATACCACAGTCATTGTGCTTTTCCCAATCTTTAATAGCCAGAGGAGGAAATATTGTTGTGAATAACCGAGCTGGGTGGGTGCCTTCGCTTCCAGAAAGTGTTGCGAGAGCGTCCCATTAGCTGTGCACCTCCAGAGGCCGACAACAGACAGGTGTCCCTTGGAGCAGCCACTGTCCTGGAGGAGTGACAGCAACGGACAAGTCAAGAAACACAGGAGTGGGCAGGGTTGCAGTTGGCAAAACAAAGCAATAATATAAAAGCAGAAATCACAATATATGGTTTACCCAATTTAGGTCTTACTTGGAAGAAAGAGGGTAAAATAGGGTCAGAAAATGTGCAGAGTACTACAGAAAGGCAATCCTTTCTCCTCTTTGCAGTAGCTGTGAATCGACAGTGAATGTATGAGATTTGCCATTGAAAGTGATTTGCTTGATAATTTCTATGAAGCATTTCCAGTGTGCAAGGTTTGCCTTGAATATTCAGTGCCCTGTTTGTTTTGTTGATACACCAGCATATGCTTCTCTCCGGTTGGGTGGGCACTAATCCAGATAATCAGATTTCCAATTGAAAATAAGGCATTTTTTTTATGTGAATGCAATTTTTCAAAATTTTTCTTTCCCTTGAAGCACCCTGCCAGCAAACTCATTTGCTAGGGGATTCATGGACAGCTGGAGTAGCAAAACACCAAAACAAAGTCTTGAGAGCATTCAGATGACTAAGCCAGGCTTCTCGGCATGCCTGCGCTCACCCAGCCTCTGTGTCCTGCTCCAGCAGGGAGGGCATTACTCATTTCGGCTGGTGGATGGGCAGCCAGGGCATAGGGCTGCTGATGGAGCTGCCCATGGCCACGCAAGACCAGCAGAAAAGCCGGGCTGAGGAGCCAGACCATGTCTCCTAGAAAGCAAGCATCCCTGCTACCTGACTGCCTCTGCATCCTTCTTCCTTTGCAAGGAGATGTGGCCAGGCTGTGGGAGGGGAAAACAAAGACCACCATCACGGGAAGATCAGGTTCATGCCCTTGTGTGCCCAGGGCCAGGCAAGGAGGCGAACCACTGGTGTCCCACCTTGCGGGACTGCAGCAACTGACCTTGCAGGACTGCAGTGACTGGGGCAGCCAGGAAATCTGAGCCACTGCCACTGACTCAGCACAAATAACAACGTCTGGCTGGGAAAAGGTTTATCAACACCCTGCACTGAGCTCAGCACACACCCTGGCAGAGGCAGTTTTGGCACCAAAGGGCACAGTGACCTCTCCATCCCTGTAGCTCAGTGCATGGGAGAACAGGCACACCACGGGCCATATCCATCCCTGAGGGGGATGAGTACAGAGGGGATGAGACCACAAATGCAGCCCTCCAAAACCCCGTGGGGGTCCAAAGCGTTCCTCCCTAGCTGTTCCTTTGCCCTTCTCTCCTAAGAGTCATAGCCTCCACATCCAAAAACCAAAGAGAGGGTGGGCTGCCAGTGGCCCATGGGGGTGAGCAGATGCAGGGCAGCAGCATCCCCGGGCAGGGCTCTTCACATCACCTTCAGCATCTTCAGGGCAGATGCCTACATAGGAGACTGGCCCCACTGTGACAGCATCTGCATCCTGGGGGCTGTGTCCCACAGACCCATGGACAGTGGAGCCAGATCCCTCCGGGGAACCAAGATGCTGGATGTGGTGAGACTGGTAGCCCAAACACTGACACTGGTGTGAATGCTGTGCCCACACCCTGCTAAGGCTATGGCACAGACAACCCACCAGCAGAAGACCCCCATTCCACCACCAGCAGGATGGCAGCTGCCTCACACAGGACATACACCGACCCACCCCATTAGCCTGCTGGAAACAAGGTGCATCTTCCAAACAAGGTGGACCACACCACGGGCAGCAACCTGGCCAGAGTGCTACAGAGGCTGGGGTCAGTAAGGTTTGGAGCCGAAGGACCACCCTGAAGCAACTGATGACTCTTAACGGGTATAAAACGTGCTCAAAGACTAGCTTTGTCATTGCCAATCAAGACATGATTGCTCAGATGGGTCAGGAGGACTTGACAGCTAGTGTCCCTTGTCCCCATATTACCCACAAATGACCCTGGGCACATGTGCCTAGATGCTCGTGAGTATGGGGTGTGTGAGTATGAGCGTGGGAGTGAGTGGGATCAATGAGAAAATGAGCATGAGAGCATGGCTGAGTAAAATAAACTTGCTTAAAGATGGTGTAAATAAACATCACCTTCTCCGCATGTAAGCTCTGGCACTGCTTTCCCCTGTGGGGCACAAACGCCCACCAGACTCACTGCCAGCCAGGGCAGGATGGCAGGGGGAGCAGCTGGCCTGCGAGCTCACCCAGACCTTGGGGATGCAAACCCTGCGATGAGCCCCCCTCTGGCACCCCTACTCCCATCTCCGAATGCTTCGTGTGTCCCTCCTGGCCTCCTGGGAGCTTCCTGCAGAAAGGGACGGCATGGAGGCACAGGGACCCATGGCCAGGGACCACATGGGCAGCAGGATGAGGGAAGAGGGGTCTGTTCCTGGGACAGAAAACGCATGTCCTCCCCACTCCTGTCTCCTCACCCACCACTGCCAAACTGCCTCGCCAACACTGACCATCTAAACTACATGACCCACCAGGAAGGAGAGACCACGACCCCATTTTGGGGAGCCAAGCAAATTTTTCTGCTCTCAGGAGTGGCAGGTTGTCACCACCTTCGGGAAACCCTGCACAGGGTCACGCTGCCCCAAGGGAAAAAACCTGAGCCATCTTAAACCAACACAGCATTTGAGAGCACAGCCCTCCCGTCACGTCCCCCTACGGTGGCTGCTGCATTGCCCCCAGCTCCCTGCCCTCCCCTTCTTCCCGGGCACCATTGTGCAGACCCAAGGGTGGCCACATTTTGGTACTGGGATAGACTAAGCTCCATGTGTGAGGTTTTTGGACAAGAAGGTATCCCAGCCCCCAGCCTGGGTCTCCGCAGGACAACGTTTGTGGCCTTCCTCCGTGGTATGGCAGCCACCTGCACAAGTCCCTGCTCCTCGAGCAATGCTGCGGACCGGGCAGGGCAGCACTGACTGGCTGCAGTGCTCCTCAGTGCAAGTATAAAGCCAAACCTCAGGTAACCAAGGGCAAACGGTGCTTAGGGTGAGATCTACAGCCAGGGAGGTTTGTTTGGGCCAGCGTGTGGGAGATGCCGTGCACAGAGCAGCTCTTCTCCAGTGCCTCCTCCACGCGTGTGCGAGCCTTTGGCTGCTGGAGCCAGCACTTGGCGATTGGGAAGGCAGAACTGGAGCAGAGTTTATTCATTCCACCCCTAAGCCCTTTTCACCACATTTGACTAAGCTGCCGCTGCAGGCTGGCTCTAACCTGTGTTTGTTTTATATTCCAATATCCCGCTGCGCACACAGCATGCTTAGCCCCTCACACTGCAATTTGTGTGCGCAAAGCACCGAGTAAACATGAGCTAATTGGGCTGCAAGCTCTCCAGGGCGGGGGCCGGTCGCTCACTGAGTGTCATGCACCCTTGTCCTCTGATAACACTTAAATCAACGCTCTTCAGCACAAAGGATTACCCAGGTTGCGCCCAGCCCAAGTGCGGGGCAGGGAGCCACTGGGCTGCTGGTAGGAGATGGCTGGGAGCAGAGAGCCGGGAAAAGGGGCTTATAAGAAAGATGGGGACACACTTTTGGTAGGGCCTCTTGCGATAGGGCAAGGGGTAATGGTTTTAATCTAAAAGAGGGAAGATTTAGACTAGCTATAAGGAAGACATTTTTTACAATGAAGGTGGTGAAACACTGGAAGAGGTTGCCCAGAGAAGTGGTAGATGCCCCATCCCTGGAAACATTCAAGGTCAGGTTTGATGGGGGTCTGAGCAACCTGATCTAGTTGAAGACGTCCCTGCTTATAGCAGGGGGGTTGGACTAGATGACCTTTAAAGGTCCCTTCCAACCCAAACCTTTCTACGATTCTGTGAAAAAGCCAGCGCTGACTGCAGGGGACAGAGGTTGCTCGCAGGTGGGCAAGGGGCAGGGAGTCATCCCAGGCTCTCGGTTAACATACACACATATGCACACGCGTGTGCCTTCAGGAAAACGGTGTTTCAGGAAAACAGTAAAGAGAGGTCCCAGCAGCACCAGGTCCCTGCTCTGAGCCAGGATGCTGAAGGCTGCTCGCAGTCCCCAGAGCAATCCCCGCGCTTGCAATTAATTAACGATGATACAGGCAGATGAGGGTAACTCCCAGCCCCTGCTGCCCATGTGACTGAGGGCCATGGCAGCAGCCAGTCCTAGGGAAGGGCTTGGGCAAAGGGTGCCCCCAGGTTGTTTATCACCTGCCAGCGCCAGGACCGCAGCATGCTGTGCCCACGCACATCCAGCCCGGCAGGAGCAGCTCCCATTTGGCATCGAAGGCTGAGGAAGGCACCTCTCAGCAAGGCTGTGATGGTGATGGGATGTTTGGCATTTAGAGGCAGATTGCTTCTTCCTCCACCCAGGTAACCATGCTCAGAGGAGGACTTTATGGCCTGTGAGAAGGAAAGTGCCACCTCCGCTGGGAAAAACACTCCCTCATGGAAAGCTGTATGGAAACCAGAAGCAGCCATGGCACGGTCAGGGGTCAGGCTGAGGCTGTCACTGTGGGTCATGGGCATCTTTCATAGCGCCACAACGTGCCACTGTGGTCTCCGGTGATGGGGGAAAAGGCAGGAGAGCAGCTCCTTCCTCCCCGAGCCCCCTCTACTCTTCAGGGAGCAGGGAGCTGTGGGAGGTGGAGAGGAAAGCGGGAGGTTTATCTACTGCCATGTATAAAGCCACCTGCTGCAGAGAGACTGCCAGGCACAGGAGCAGCCAGCACAGCTACAGCCATCCTCACCCCAGGGCAGAGGCAAGGAGAGGGCTGTGCTTCGCACTCATGTACACACAAGCACACTCAGGCTGTGCAATGAGGGGGATGCAGACTGGGGACCAGTCCAATACCACGCTGTTCGGATTGGGCCACTCTGGTGGCTTTGCACCTGGTGTCCTGCCCAGCCGGGATGGCATGGCACGCTTGGGGATGGCAGGGACCTCACTGCCGAGCTGGTGGAGAAAGCGAGTGCGTTTCAAGTCTCCTGCGTGGTTGCTCTCAGCTGCTGAGCTCCAGCCAGCCTCCCTCGCAGCTGACGCCCACAAGCCTGCTGTGTGATGGGGGGCAAGCGTGGGGGCGTGGGGGGCTAGTAGGGGTCCAGCTCTGCTCCATTCCAGCCTGCTGCTGCCTGACAGGAACCTGGGGGCACCCTGCCACCGAGCACCCTCATCCCACAGCCTCCCAGCGGCCAGTATAAGGTGGGTAGCATCATGTTTGTCCCGTTGATCTCCTTCTCCTCAGGCCATCCCCGCACCTCCCTCCACACTGCTCTGGAGGAGGCCTTGGCACCTGGCTGCTGCCAGCCTCCCCTCTTCGCTCCTTCCCAGCTTCGAGCAGCCACAACATCCCCCGCAGCTGATTCTGCTGCAGGAGCAAAGAAACACTCCTGCCCTGCCCAGCTCCCCTCACTGCAAGCACAAAAGCTTCTTCCTGAGAGCAGTGGGTTACAACACTATATATACACACACGCACACATCAAATATGATTTTAGAGCATCTGCAAAGCTAGAACATTTCTATCGCCTGTGCTCAGTGCCAGGAGCAGAGCGAGGTTTGGGCTGCAGCAGGAGCCCATGAGCGCACTGCTCACCAATCCTGGCCCCGACAAAGCTTTCCTCCCACCTCTGCCCAGCTTCCGAGCGGATTTGGGTAACACCAGCCGACCTGGATGAATCACGCTGCCCTGGGAGCGTGGGAGCTGGCAGCTCAGTGAAGGCTCTGGCACCGGCGGGTTGCACAAGCGGGGATGGCCCTGGCAGCTGCTGCGCTAGCCGCATCCAGCAGAGCCAGAGGGATTAGCTCTCAGCATACCGGCTTGAGTCAATAGCGCATCAAAGGCAAGGGGAAGCCTTTGATGGTGAACACAGGGGCCTGACACAGAAGGACAAGGACAGGCTCCCCAAGGCCTGGCTTGGCTACCTCCATCCCCTGGGGATGCATCCATAGGGGACCCACCAAATCGCCACCTATCCCCCAGTGTGGAAGCAAATTTGGTCCTTGAAAAGGAGGAGGGAAGAGACTGAACCCATCTCATTGTCTCAACACCAGATTGCGCTGCCTTTGCCTGGGCTGTGGGCCAGCCCGCCTGCCCTCCCACCAAATCCAGCCCCCATGCAGGGCCAGCCCAGCGCTGCTTCTCACTGGGGCAGCGGGGGGAGCATGCAGTCAGTCTCCCCCGGTGGGGCACACATCCAGCCACCTCTGCAGCCCACGCAGCCTTTGGGGGAGATCAGAGGAAAGCTGCTGCTGCTGCGGCTGGGAAGGGAGGTGTCTCTCCCAGGCGCAAGTGGAGCTGCAGACATGCGGATCTGCAAAGCACCGATCGTTCCAGCCTCCTCCTGGGGTGACGGGTGCTCGCATGTACCAACCATACAGCTCGTCTCCATCAATCCCATCAGCTCCAGGGAATTCCCCTTGCCCAGGACACGTAAGAACAGCTCCAGCCACGCACCTTCCACAAGGCTGAGCAGAGCCAAGCAGATCAGAGCAGACAGCCCATCACACCCACCAGCCTGCTCTCCCCTCCTCCATGGAGAGGACCTGAGGAGTCAAATGGCCCTGGAGCATCAGAGATAAGAGGGAAATCACGAGGCTGTTGGGATGGGCACCTCAGTGCATCCCAGGACAGCAGGAGCGGGGACAAGATGCATGGCAAGGACTGCAGTTCAGGATTCCCCCCAACACACACCTACCGCATGCGGGTGGCCCAGCACACAGGGGTGAGCAGGGCACAGAGTGGGCAGCACGCAGCCTCTGCAGTGCCAGTGCCCCAGGCTGGCACTGCCTGCACCCACTGTGCTGCCTTCCTGCCCTGCTCCAGCCGTGCCCACCAGCCAGCAGCTGCCCACAGCCAGCGCAAGGGGTGTCGGGAGTGATGGATGTGATGGAGGAAAACACAAGAAATGGTTTCTTTCCCTTCAGGCAGAGAAAGAAGTGTCACATCGGAACATGTACAGCAGCCAGGCTGGGAAAGGGACAAAGCATCAGGAGGAGAGAAGCCGTGGGCCAGGAGGCACAGCATCGCCCAGAGGACGTGGTGAGACAGATGGCAGATTTGGCAGGAGAGTGGTCTTGGAGTGACCTGCAAGCTCTTCCCACTGCAAGATCTGGCGACATAACACTGCACAGGGGCTGTCAGCCCAGCCTGGCAGGTCTGGGGGGGGTCGCATCCTTTCAAACATGACACATCCAACAGAGATGCTCCGTGGGCAAGTCAGCCTTGGAAAAAGGCTATCTGGAATCAGGGGGGAAATGGGAAAAAATATCAGGATGGCAAGTTTTAGGGACAGGGAAGCAGAGAGGTTGTCCCTGGTTTCCCTGCACAAACCTGCCTTCCCTGCACACAGGGCCACGCAGCCAGGCTGGTGCTGAGGGAAGCGCTTGCAGCCCCTGCACCACTCTGCCCACCCTGCCAGCAGTGTGGAATCCCCAGGCAGCCACTCCTGCCCTCCACAGCATCACCGTTCACGTGGAAGAGAAAAGGAAAGGAAATTAAACGAGGTGCTGTAGCAGATGGCTGCAAAAGGAGCCTCCCCAAGCCCATGCCCCTTGTCCTTCCAGCACGCTTTGAGAACAGCAGTGCTGGCAGCAGGAATACAGCTGGCCAAAGAGATTTGGGGGTCCAAGCAGGGAGCAGTGTCCCAGCAACAGCCACTGCAAACCTCTCCATAGCCCAGCAGCTATTGAGGCCCTGCCACAATTAGCAGGAATTAGACAAGCTCTGTGCCCATTTTGGGAGAGATGCTGGGGGATGCAGCATTGCTATGGGGGTTTTTCACAGTTGCTGGGTGTCCTAGCCCAGCCCCAGCCCAGGCGTCTGCCTTCTGCCTGGTTTTGGATATGCTGTTCTCCCTGCTTGCATCCCCACCCAGCACACCCCAAACCTGCCACCATGAATGTTGCTCTTGCCTGGCTGCGCTGGTGCTGCAGTGAGCACCCAAGATCCCATACTCGGCCTCTGCGGTACCAGCAAGGCATTCACTAAATGAGCAAGGATCTCTATCCTATGCGGTTGATATAAGGGGCAGTTTGGCACATGCTGTGCTGCATAGCTGCCATCCCTGCTCTGGGAAGCATCTCCCCACCTGGAAACACAAAGACCCTCCAACCAGTTTGAGAAAACCCAAGATGAGAGTGGACGAGACCTCAGCACAGCTGCTGTCTCCCAGCCTGGCTCCCTGGGGCAACCAGCGCTTCCAGTAAACCATAGGCACGTCCCACCCTGAAACACCCCTCTGCTTCACCAGTGCCAGCGCCGCACCTGCACTTACTAGAGAGAAAAAGCTGTGCAACCACAGATGCTGCGGAGGTTCCAGCTCATCCTGACATCCCTGTGCTGACCACAGCCCCAGGAGGGCAAGCAGAGCTCTGCACAGGCAGCCAAACCCTCCTCCAGAGTGGCGGAGATCAGTATTTAAGTGACGCTGAATCCCACACTGTTGCCTCTTCCCTGGGGATAGGACCACCTGCGGGACACACAGACTCCAAATCCTGCCCGGCTGCTTTCCATGCTTCTCCTGGCAGCACAGCTCTGTCACCAGGCACATGGATGTCACGCTGGAGGGAGGGGACCAAAAAAGGACCAAAAGCCAGGTGTGAGGAGCCACAGAAGGGCACCGGGAAGGCTCCTCCTAATGCCCACCATAGCAGGGAGAGACTCTGTGCTAAATGAGCTGCATGACCAGCCCAAACCCAAGAGCAGGCTCCAGCAATGCTGCTGGCACTGTGCAGAGCACCAGGCTGGCCACGCACACAGGCATGGGCACAAATACCAGCTACCCGGATTAGCTCTGTTCAATGAGGGAGCGAGATACCATCCTGGTGACACAAACGCCCTCCCCGCTTCCCACCTCTCGACCAAGGCGAGCTCCGGGCAACAGAGAGCTTTCCCCAGCATGTTCAGGGAGTGGGCAGACAGCCTGCAGCACCGGGAACAGGATTAGATCCAAAGCTCAGCAGGTCCCATCACATGCTCACGCACCTCTTCTCCCGCCCCAGGGGATGGGGAAGACACAGTGCTGGCACGGCAGTCTCCCATGGGCAGCCAGGGACGTGCAGGGACACCCCTGAGCATCGCTCCCAGCTGGGACCTTAAAGGCTACAGATGTACAGAAATTTATTCTGCCCCCAGGATATCTTCCACAAAAAATCCCAAGCCCAAAGAAATGTGGAGTGAAATCCCTTCTCTGCTGGAACCAGCTGCAACATACCTTTCACAAGGGCCAGAAATTCACCTCCTCCTTACTGAGGGAAAGAAACCCCTGAAGTTTGACTCTGTGCAGGGGCTGTCCAAATAAACAGCCGGCCCCTCAGACGTAGCTGCCAGGTTGGAGCAATCCTGAAACCTAATGATCACCCTGGAACACATGTAAAGCTGTAGTTGTGATAGTGTACGTAGAACCCAAGACAAGGCTTAGGGCAGTCATAGTTTCTATAAGTCCAATTACTAAAGTTTTGCACAGCTACGTTTATCAAGCCCAGTGTGTAGAATATCAGAGGACTGTATTTGCAGAAACATCCATCCCCTGACTTTCCTGCAATGACTGAACTAACCTTAAAGTCTTTAAAACGCACCATTCTCAGGAGGTGGCCCAGCCACTGCAGCTGTTATTAGCAGTATTTGCTTTGTTGGGGTTTTTTTTGTTTCTGAACAAGGAAGAATTTGATGAAATTTCATGGAAGAAAACACAAGAAATTAAAAACTCGGATGAAAGAAAATTAAACTTGATGAAAACCTCCCAACAGAAAAATGCAATGAAACTGCCTGATGACAAGATTAGCAGCAGAGTAATAGGAAAGGAAAAAGCAATAAAGAGGACTTGGAACTAGAACAAATAAAAGAATTATGACTTTTGGAAACATATACCTGACTTAAAAGAAATCAGATTTTGTCTGAACTAAAAACTTTTTAAATTAAAAGACAGCCAATTTAAAACGGGAAGTTCTAACAACCTACATGCTAAGACCTCAGATCAGTCTCGTCAGTGACAAATAAGTCAGTAGAAATCCATGCAGCATGTCCTTGCTGCCAGATCTGCTCGCTGGCTGAGCCCCTGGAGCTAGAGCCCGATGAACTGCAAAAGCAGCTCTGACAGTAGCAACCTTTTTTGAAAGCAAAGAAAAAAAAAAGTTTCAATTCATTTAGTACACTGATTAGTTTAGTCAAAGTTCAGAAAATTACTGCAAGCTGACGAAGGAGAGCCTGGTTCCATTTCCAAGCCCAATGAATGTGCAGTATGAGAGGATAATCTCTACTAGTTCTGAATTCTTAAAAGACAGAAATAATCAGGCGATATCACTGGCTATATTTTACATCTCCTATAATAAAATTCTGTTCCTATAATATATTATTATAGTAATATAATACTGTATAGTAATATAGTATTGTTAAATTCATTACATATACAAATAATGCTTTCCTGAACTTAATTTTTTTCTTTTGTTTTAAGCAGTTTTATTTAACGAACTAGAAACCATTTTTTAAATGCTTGCTTTCTGCATTTTGAATTGGATTTCATTTTCCACTGAAATAAAGCTGGACCAAATTTACAATAAATAATGAAGTGATATCTAATAAAGAAATGTGTCACTCACCATTTTCTAATGCAAGAAATATAAACATTAAGAATCTAAATAACCGTATGTTACACTGTAAACCCACTCACTTGAGCATGGTGCAGCCTCCACAACATACTCATCACTGAGAATCAACTTGTCCTTAGCAAAAGAGCAGTACTGTACAAACACAGCAAGATTAAAACTAGGTACTTAGGTCATGGCTTTCTGATCATTAATTTAAATCGTGCTTTAATCCATCCATCCTACTCAGCAGCTCAAGAGCCAAACAAGGCGCAGATCAAACTTACTCTGAAGTCTACTAAGTTTGGTTCGTTTTTCTGCCTTTTTTTGCCATTTGACTTCCCTTCCACAAAGTTCTGCCATCTGTGACCTCTCCCTGACAAAAGCAGCCCAGAAACACAAGGAACGGTGCATGTCCCCAGCCTGGAGCCTGCAAGCCCTGGGAGTTTCTTACTGGTGCAGAGACCTCCAGACCACTGCTTGCAGGCTCAGGGAAGGTAGGCAAACCTCCAAACTTCTGGTCATTTCTCTAATGCTGCGTTGGGGATTATCCCATGGCGACCAAATTTGTCAGAAGTAGGAGGAATAATCACAGAAGCGTTGAGGCTGAAGGGAGATCGTCTAGTCCAGCCTCCCTTCTCAAAGCAGGGTCAGCTAGTGGAGGTTGGCAGGGCCATGTCCAGGCTGGTTTTTAATGTCTCCAGGGATGGAGACTCTGCTCCAAGCCAGAGCCATGCCGAGAAGGCCATCCCAACCTGCTGTGGCAACCAGGTCCTCCAGTCAGGTGGGCCCCAAGCCCCAGGCTACGGGGGGCTGTCCCAGCACCGGCTGGGATCCTAGCCATGCTGGTGCCTTGTGGCCCATGGTCAGCCACTTCCAAGCCTCGTGAGGCACTCCTCAGCTTGCCAGCCCTCACGCAACATCTCAGCACCTCAGCCTGTGCCACTTCCCTGGAGTGTCATCCTAGTGTGGGTCATCTTGCTGCACGTGTAGCGCAGCAAGGGGACTCCTCTGGCAGGGTCACCTTGGCCTGGCCAACACAGGGTCCCCAGGCCTTGTCTCAGGGTGCCTCGGGCTCACTTTGGGCCACAGCTGGGAGCTGCTTCCCAGCTATCCTTCCAAACCTGAGGTTTGCCCTAACTCCCCCACCTCTACCTTCTCTGAATTTTGGTCTCCCCTACCCCATCCAATGCTGCACATCAAGGGGCTTGTTGTCTCAATCTCCATCACCTCCTGCCCCAGCTGCCTCCTACCACCAACCCCCAGCTAACAATAAAGTGTGGAGCAGGGCCAGAGCCCCTTCCTCCATCTGTTAGGAGGAACTCAAAATTACATGACGACATATTTTTCCACCTCTCACAACCTGCCTTTTAGCACTTGGGGGTGCAGTGGAGCTTGGCTCATTCAGATCCTGCCTTCCTCTCAGCTCATCCACAATCTGCAGATGACAAGATACAAGATGTTGGTGCTGGGGGTAGGGGAATTGGGTCACCCAAAGCTTTCACATGCCCCCACTGAACAGGAGCACTGAGCCTCTCTGTTCTGGTACTCCACTTTAAACACATCTTTATGTGAAATCAAGCTACGACAGCATAGAGGCCCCTCCTTGGTCAAAATGGTACCCACAGCTTCTCATGGGGACTCTGCTGGGAACTGCACAACTGATCCTAGGGTTGAAATGCTTCCACACCCCCCAGAGGCCAGGCAACATTACAGTAATTTCAATTAGGAAGGCAATTTCTCAGCCAAAGAGGTTTTCTCTGCAGCCCTAAGCATGGCTGCAGCTCTTACGCCAACACAGCCATCCACTAAGAGAGGGTTGTACTGGATCAGGTAAGGCAGGACAGCACTGGGGCTCACCAAGATGAGTCATAAAAAGCCAACCTGGTGAGGAGGTGTGAGATCAAGCAGCAGCTGAACCACCAGAGAGGTGAGGGTGGCATAGGGACCGGGGCAGCGAGCTGGGAGAGGGAAGCCCATGCTCCCCACCAGGTTACTCAACCCCACCTCCCCCTGCCTCTGCACAGAGGCCCTGTGGGACCTGCCGTGCCCAGTCTCACCCATTAACCAGCAACAATAGCGGGCCCAGGTGATGGGAAGGGCCCGTGCAGGGCTGTTGTTTTAATGGTGTGAGCAAACTGCTGCCATTGTCCCCACCTAATAACAAGGTGTGATCACAGCCTAAATTACCAGTCCCAGCTGCATTTGAAGCAGTAACTTCAAGCCAGCTTTTAAAAGATATTTAGGCATCTTAAAGCACAGGTAGATACCAAGTGGGATCCTCAAAAGCTCTAAGACCTCTCATAGTTGAGGGATCTGATAGTTGGTTAGGGACTGAATGTAATCAAGCCATAGCTGAAGGAAATTGGAACTGGAGCTGCTTCTCCTGAAATACTCTCCAATCAAACCCGCTTTTGCTCTGAGCGCATGCAATGTTTTCTTCAAACTTGGGGCCAAGTACATGAAATACATTTACAGCAATTAAAGAAGCTAAGAAGAGCTGTTTCACCAAACGCAGAAGTGACAATGGTAGAAGGCTTTGGTGTTTATAGGACTCACGGAGGAGTCAGCATTTGCACAGCACGCTAATGTTTGCCTAAGAGTTTAGGTGACTGATTAGTTTAATATCAATTGAATTCACTTGTGGGTGTTAGAAACATTTCTCCCTCTCCTTGCTGCTTTAGGAAAGCTCTCGCAGTCTGTTAAGACAGGAGTGTTTCCTGCGAGGAATATTTTAAAGCAGTGACACTCCTCCTCTTACAACTCTGCAGATGTAGGCTCTGAAGCTGTGATGAAAAATGTCTTACGTTCCTTGGGCTAGAAGTCTCTGCAAGGAAGAAGGACAGTATTCACCTGCGAGGGCCTACGCACACCCCTGACCAGCATCCCCAGCCAGCACCGCTATTTCTGTCCCCATTTGCAGGACCACCCTATGCTTACAAGTGTCAGCAGCCACCAAACCAGGGATGAACTAGTTAACCTCAGGGAAAGCTTTGAAGAGGAGAGCAGCTACAGAGTGATTCAAGTGTTATCATGCAAAAAAAAAAAAAAAAAAA